>APFE030323694.1:0-118537 GCA_000404065.3 Pinus taeda
TAGTTTCTTGTTATTATAAATATATATAATACCAATAATAATAACTTAATAACCATTTAGAATCTACGTTATTTTATTTTATATATGTATATATAAAAGGTGATGTCATGTCCCTCTGACTTATTATAACTAAACTTCCAAATTATTATATTAAATTAACTTATCTTTATGCCCCTAGTCATGCTAACTGATCCCCAGTCAAATTTAGCAGTTGGTCAATATAGCCATTGCCTAGTCAAGAATTATAACCGTTAAAGGTCTTGCTCTGTCTATTTAACATGCATAGCTTGATCTGATTCTTCAACTTGTCCTGACGATGAACCACACTCATTGGTTCGAAACACGTCGACAAATGAAATATCATGTGATTTACATCGAAAAATCTCTCGTTAACTTGATATGGATCACAGAAGCCTCAATTCAACAATGTTGATATATTGTTGGTTTTTTAGATAGATAGCTAGTTTAGTAGATCTAATATTCTAACAGTGCTTTTATTTGAGATGCTTTTGAAAGACATGACGATATCCCTTCGTCCTGTGACACCTTCAATTTCTATAGATCAGATCTAAGTGATATGGTCTTTCCTATTGTTCTTTCAAAGAAAAGTGCTACTAGTTTATCATAAATTTCTTCAGATGTCTCCAGCCTAACTACATAGGAAAGGAGAGGACCTGTAATGGATTCCTTGAGAATCTTTTGAGCCTTTAGATCCCTTCCCATGTACTCGAATATGCTTGTTCTTTGGACATCTTGAAGACTTTTCCATGAACATGATCAATGACTTCATTTACTTCGAGGACTATGTCTATTCTTATTTTCCATTCAAGGATGTTTGATATCCTAACCAACTTTTGGCTCTCCTTGAAACATGAAGTCATTTTTACTAAATTGGATTATAATAAAAAGGTACTTACTTGTGAAGATCGAATCTTCAACTTGATGACGAACTTGTTGCTTCTTACTTCGAATCTTCAATGATGGAGGACTACCTTATATGAAATTTTTGCTTCAATAGAGAGAAGATTGTCTTTCGATCTAATTTTCCTTAGATTTGAGGAGGTTCCACTTCCTTGGTGAAGTATGAGTGATAATCTTCTTGACGTGCTGCTATGGTTTCAGTCTTTCTTGTTGCTTTCCTCTTGAAGATAACTTCAAGATTCTCGCTAGAGTATATTTCTTTGATCTAGGGTTTCTTCATGTAGATCTTGATCTTTCTGCTTTGATAACCTTTGACTTGCTTGGATGCCTTTCTTTGAAGTTTGATTCTCGTGTGTCTACTTGCTTTTGATTGCCACTTCTTGTCTTCAGCACCTAAGCTCCGATACCATGTTGAGAAATCTAGGGCATTCAGAGTCACCAGATTTCTCTGCTTGATAATTGCTTGTGATATACTTTTACTTCTTAACTTATAGTCTTCTATTTGTTAGCTTATTAATATGTTCTTCTCATCAAGACAATTACCAATATGCACAGTAAGAGACAAGTGACACAATATGTAGGCTTGTCAGCTAGAGCCAAAACCTCTCACCTCTTGAGAGGAAAACCTGATCAAAATTCTTCTTCTAGATCTTCAACTGATAAGTACCAAGACCATGACACAAACACTTGACTCTAGTATCCTCCCAAGAACCTTGTCACCAACCTTCGTGCTCTGCCTCTTCCCTTCCTCAACTTTTTTCTTAATCTAGAACTGCTCTCCTCAGCTCCTTCTAGAGAAACTCAATCTTTATTCTTCACACTGCTCCTTCTTGACTTCCTCTAGAGAATCTCGATCTCTAGGTCTTCACTGGTCCCCTCTAGACAAACTCGGTCTCTAGATTTATATCTCAACCCCCCAGAAGAATCGTTCTCCTTTGCTTGCCCCGAAGAAACTTTGTTGCCCCAAAAGAAACATATCTTCGCAATGCCCAGAAGAAACTTCCTTCGCAATGCCCCAAAAGAAACATTTCCTTACTTCTTCGCACTTCTTTTCGACCTCTACTTCGCACTTCTGTTAAGCCCTTTACTTCGCACTTCTTGTCGAAATCAAATCGAGTTTCTTGATTGAATTGTGTATCTTCAAGTGAAGCCGAGTTGGGCTATTTATACACCTCCACACATGTCCATTAGGCCGACATGTTCACTTGAGGTTAGGCCGACTTCATCTAGCAGTTTCTCCCATCATTGTAGGATTACTTGAAGACGATAGGTGACAAGGTCTTGGAGGATACTTTACATAGACAAGATTGACTCTTTTACAAAGTGTAACACTTCATTACATGACAATGACACTAACATTTTATGACTAGATGACAAATAAATCCTAAAGACTCTCAATGGAGCCTTGACTCAAAACAAAATCCCTTGCTCGTGAAACCCATGAAGCAAGTCAATATAATAAATTTATTTTTCTTATTTACATCTCATTACATAAAATGATATTTACATGTCATTATGAAGACCAAACCTAGCTACACTGTTCAACAAGGAGGGATTTCCGCGCTACCATGAGCTTTAGTGGTTCCTGCCATCTTCAATTAAAAAGTAGACCCAAACCATTTCAGAGGGTTTCAAAGCAGAATCAAGAGCTATAGAAAACTTTCGAGATGTTGACCATCCCCTACTTTGATGGGTCAACCAAGTGTTCAACTTGTTCATGGGTTCAAAAGCTAGATATATATTCCTAGTTACATCAGATGACCGAGGAGGCTATTAAGCCAACCACACTACACTTGGATGGCGAAGCCCATGAGTGGTGGTACCATGGGTTGGTGACGTTGCGGCATAGCAACATCACCTCATACACAGAGTTTACTCAGAGGCTTATTGAATGCTTTGATAGGAAGGATCTGGAAATTCATTTTAGAGAGTTGGCACAGCACAAGCAAACAAGTAGTCTAAAGGCTTATAATGCAAAGTTTTAGAGGTTGGCAGTGATGGTCAAAAATATTTCAGAGGCAAGATTGGTGATGCTATTTGTAGAGGGGTTGGCAAAACCTCTATGTGGATGGGTCAAGAGTTTTGAACCCACCACACTTCGTGCGGCAAACAATAAATCCAGGGACATATAGAATGTCGCTTCCAAAAATAAATTCACTCCTAAACTATCATTCCCTCAAAAGGGTAAAGAAGTCAAGCCCTTTCAAAAGGAGTGTACCAGGACGCCGCAGATAGATGACGAAACCCAAAAGAGTTGAGGAACAAGAAACTTTGTTTCAACTGTCGGGAACCATGGGCACCGGGGCACAAGTGTGCTGGCAAAGACAAAGCGGGCAAGGCCCACTACATTGAGGTGTACACAAAGAATGATAGTGATGATGGGGATGAAGAGAAGGTGCAAGGACCGCATGGACCAGCACAAGGATAGGTACAGGGGAAGATACACCCAACTGTTGGAGGTGAGTCCTCTCGTGTAGAGGGTAAAGCTCTTATTTTTGCCTCTATATCAAGATTCCCTAGATATCAGACTTTCAAAGTTAGAGGGGTTATAGTCGGGCACAAGGTGATAGTACTAGTTGATGGTGGGGCTTCTCACAACTTCATAGATGCAAAGTTGGTGAAACAGAGGGTAGTTCCTACTGTAATGTTCGATGGTTTTACAATCGTCATACCAAGGAAACATCAAATGGACTACAACAGGTACATTCCCAAACTATAGCGCACCATGGGGAACTATACAGTGACAAATGATGTTGAAATTTGATGACTAAAAAAAAGTTTCCAACAATCCCAACCCAATTTTAATTTCACCTTATCACTCCCATTCAATTAAATGCCCTTTCCCATAAACATACATTCAACATATAGAATTCTGGAAATGAAATTTTCATATTAAAACACATGGGACTATCAACACATGTTGAAAATAAATATGGACATAACCAGACCAGCAACACACATAAAAATATACATAGATTTTTGGTCAACTTAGACCCAAGAAAACCCCTTCAATCTTCTCCAAGGAAAACCTGTTAGAGAGCTCTTCAAATTTATTTATCTTTCAAGTTCAGGAAAAATACATTTGCAGACAAAACAAAACAGCAAAATACAACTTATCTTTTCAACCCAAAACTCCTTGAAAATCGTGCCCACTTTGCCTCGATTTTTGTGCCCACTTGAAGCTGAAAATATGTACTGTACGGATACGACTGCGTGGACTGTAGTGCACTGAGTTTTTACATACTATACATATCATCGTACTGTTGTACGGGCTGTACAGAATTTTTTTCAAAAAAAAATTCAAAAGCTTCTCTCGAATGGCATGCAACTCACAGCATTCAATGTTGTTCGTACTGTACCTTCTGTTGTCTTATATGCCTTGATTTACATGCCCAGCTTTGCCCATAACTCACACCTTCAGCTTGCGATTAAAACACATGGGACTGTCAACACATGCTGAAAATAAATATGGACATAACCAGACCAGCAACACACATAAAAATACACAGGTTTTTCTTAGACCCAGGCAAAACCCCTTCAATCTTCTCTGTGGAGAACCTATTAGAGAGCTCTTCAAATTTATTTATCTTTCAAGTTCAGGAAAAATACATTTGCAGACAAAACATAACAGCAAAATACAACTTATCTCTTCAACCCAAAATTCCTTGAAAATCATGCCCACTTTTCCTCGAATTTTGTGCCCACTTGAAGCTGAAAATATGTATTGTACAGATACGACTATATGGATTGTAGTGTATTGAGTCTATACGTACTATACGGATTTCCATACCGTTGTACAAACTGTATGGATTTTTTTCAAAAAAAATCAAAAACTTCTCTCGAACGGCGTACAACTCACAGCATTCAATGTTGTTCGTATTGTACCTTCAGTTGTCTTCTATGCCTTGATTTACATGCCCAGCTTTGCCCATAACTCACACCTTCAGCTTGTTGCAACAAATTTCTCCTTCAGAACTTTTCTCCAGCTTTCAGCCTCCTTTCTCCAATCTGCTCATGAAGAATGAATGCAGAGTCTCTTTTCTTTTCCCCCTTTGGTTTCCCTAAATGACTTTTGGGAAACCCTATGATCTAATGGCTCAAATTCATTTAGATCAAGGGATGAGAATAAATGTGCAGTTAATTTTCACTTTCTATTGTTTAACTCACCCATTAAATAAAGTACCCACATTGTACTTTATGTCTAAGGTCACTTTTCACTTTATAATTTAACATTGACTTTACCACTTATAAAGTCACTTTCACTTTATAAAGTCACTTAGGAAAAGGATTATTTTGGACACTTTTCCCTAGGTAGAGACTAACCCGTGGGAAGTCACTTGTCCAAGGTACATTAAAAATCAACAAATGAGTTCTTCGCGGTGGATGTGTTGGACACTAATGTGGTGTTGGGGTGTCAGTGGCTATACTACATCGAGAAGCACACCACAAACCAATGGAACATGGAGATGCATTTCAACAACCTAGTAGATGGCAGGAGGGCAATTTTAAGAGCCATGCATAAATACCCACCAAAGCTTGTATCAACCAACCACGTGGAGGTTGTATTGAGCAAGGTGATACGGAGTGGGCAAAAGAGTGCCTTATTACAGACAACAGGCAGCTAAAGAAACCATGACAACACTCAAATGACATACAAGTATTGCTTCGTAAACATCATAAAGTTTTTGCTGATATTCCTCCAGGTAGACCACCAAATAGAGGCTTTGAAGTTTGAACATGTCATAGAACTTGAGGATGGTGTGCAGACAATAATAACCACTCCTTATCAGCATCTCAATATTTATAAAGATGGAATAATAAAGGCCATAAAGGAGCTATTGAGGTTGGACCATATCCGGTCGAGCACTAGTATGTTCACTTCTTCGGTAGTGATGGCTATGAAGAAGGACGACACCTTGAGGATGTGTGTAGACTAGTGTTGATAATATTGCCGAAATATCGCGATATTTGTAAATATCGCGATATTTTCGGCGAGCCGAAATATCGCCGAGAAAATATTGTGATATTTTCGGCTCCCAAAAATATCGCAATATTTCCAAAATATCGCACAACGACCTAATTTATCGTCGGGAGACAGTGTTAAATCGCCACGCGGATTATAAAATTCGGATTTTAGTTTTCTATGAATCATTTTCATTTCTGATTGCTAGAGAAGGAAGGAGAGAGCTATGGGCTTGCTGCCAAGGAGGGTTTGAGCGTTCCATAGCTATTATCGCCACCAACAACGAAGATTTCATTGATCTAAGCTTCAAAAACAGTGAGACAATTTCATTTCTTCCATTAACAGGTATGTTCAAATAAACCCCTATTTTAATGAATTTTTTGTTAGTTTTAGGATTGTTCTTGCTTGCCTATTTGCCTACAATCATTTTGCTTGATTTTTTTTTTCATTTGAAAATATTTTCATGCCCAAGAGCAAATGCAAGGGTTTTAAGTTTTTAAGTTTTCAAGTTTTCTCCGTATTTGGAGAGAAAACTCCATTTTTTTTGAGTTCATAGCTACAGAGGCTATTTATTAATTTTATTATATATTAGGGGTTCTTCCCTATAAAATTTCTTCACCTTAGAAATTAGTTTCTTATTGTGCTATGTGAAGTTGTGAACAGTGAGGTAGGTTTACCGTTTGCCTATTTCTAAAAGTAAATTCTATGTATGAATTTATGAAATTTCAAATGAATGAATTTTCAATTTTCAATTCACATTGCAAAATTGCAAATTTGCAAATAATGTAGCAAAAAAATTGTTTTGTAAAATGATGTGGTTATTAGTATTACTTACTAAGTTACTAATTCCAATTTTTTTGGTGCCCTAGGTTTGAGTTAGCCCACTACAAAATACAAATATGCCAAAAGCCTTGGACCCATTTTGGGAGTATGGGAACCCTGATGGTGGGCCAAATCGTGCATATCTTACATGCAAATTGTGTGGGACCAGGATGACAGGTGGGGTTACACGACTGAAATACCATCTTGCTAGACTCATTGGACATGATGTTGGGGTTTGTACAGTTTCTAGTCCGGAGCTTATACAAAAAGCTCTCGAGGCAATTGATGAAAAGGACAGAAAGAAGGAAGAGGCAAAAAGAAACAAAGTTGAACGTGCAGGTAGATCTTTCAAGATATCTTCTCCTGATTTTGATGTTGAGGGTAGTGGCCCTAGTGGGAGGGGCTCCACAGCTGGCACACCATCACCTGCTACTGCTAGTGCGACTGCGAGGTCATCATTTTTTGTTCCACGAACAGGTCCTGGAGCACAACCTGGAACAAAATCGCTTGTTAAAAAGGAGAAGCAAGAAGCAGGTAAAGTCATGGAGAGGTATATTTTCTGGAGCAACTTACCTCTCAGCATCACCAAAACCAATCCATTTTGGCAGCCAATGTATGATGCTATTGCTGTTGTGGGCCCAGGGTACAAAAGTGCCACATATGAGGAGTTGTGGGGGCCAATTCTTCAAGCAGAAAAGCAGGACATCAATTCTAGATTGGCGGAGTTGAAAAAGACATGGGAAGTTACTAGATGCATAGTGATGTCTGATGGTTGGACAGATAGGAAGGATAGGACCCTTCTAAATTTCTTGGTACATTGTCCTAAAGGTACCATGTTTATTAAATCGTTGGATGCATCAGAACATATCAAAGATGCAGCAACGATATGTGAGTTGTTAGATGGGTTCATTCGGGAGATTGGTGTGCAGAATGTGGTGCAAGTCATAACAGACAATTCAGCTAATTATGTGTCTGTCGGCAAAATGCTTATGGAGAGGCATCCCACATTGTTCTGGACTCCGTGTGCAGCACATTGTCTCGATTTGTTGCTTGAGGATATGGGGAAACTCTCCTTCATCAAGGAGGCGGTTGATATGGCTAGAAGCATCCCCAAGTTTATTTATAACCATGCTTTTGTTCTTAGCCTCATGAGGAGGTTCACTAGAAACAAGGAGTTGCGGGGTCTTGCCATCACACGTTTTGCCACAAACTTTATTACTCTTCAATCTTTGCTTCAATGTCAGTTCGAGTTGAAGCAAATGTTTGTGTCTGATGATTGGCATAATTGTAGCTACAACAGGAGACAGGACAGGAAAGCCATTGCAAAAATGGTGTACTCTGAGACATTTTGGCATGGAGTAGAAGAAGCATGTGTAGTTAGTGAACCTATAGTAAAGGTTCTCAAATTGGTGGATGGGGAGAAGCCTGCAATGGCTTATTTGTATGAGGGCATGGATAGGGCCAAGGAGGCCATTTGTTCTTATTATGCAGAGAAGGGTTCTGTTGGCCTTGATAGGCAGATGATGTTATGGGATGTGATTGATAGTCAGTGGACAGGGATGCTTCATTGACCCATTCATGCAGCAGCACTCTTCCTCAACCCCGCATTTTCACATAAATGCAACTTTGATTTTGATGGCGAGGTGATGGAAGGGCTCCATTCCTATATTCAGAGGAAGGTACCTGATCCTGAGCTTCGTAGCAAAATCAATCGCGAGATATAGCCTTACTGAGATTGTGTTCGCCTATTTGGCTTTGATGATGCTATTAGGGAAAGGACCCTCTTCATGCCACGTAAGTGACAAGTCATCATTCATTAGAAATTAGAATTTTCAATTTAGAATTTCCTTACTTATAATTCTATTTTTTTTAAATTCAATTATGTAACTTTTATTTGAAATTTTAATTATGTTTTAAGTTTTTGAATTTTTTATTTCATTATTTTGTTGTAGATATTTGGTGGCGAAGCTATTGTGCAAGGGCACCAAATTTGCAGAAACTGGCCATACAAATATTGAGTCAAACATGTAGCTCTTCAGGGTGTGAGCGCAATTGGAGTGTATTTGAGAAAATACACGCCAAATTAGCGCAACAGGTATAACTTTGAGCTCAAGCCTTCAGTTGAGCAATTACACTTATTGTAATTTTTAATTTTTAATTTATGACCTTCAAGTGTCAAGAGTCAAGACTCAAGACTCATTACTTTTTTCGACACTCTTACACGTTGGAGTTTGCACGCCTCAACGATTTGGTGTATGTGCATTACAACATTCGACTTCGAGTGAGGCAAATAGAATCACCAATGGATCCAGATGCCATTTCCTTAGACAATATTGATGTATTGTCTCCGTGGAGGGTGGAGTCTGAGGAGCCCATCTTGGAGGAGTCACCTTCATGGTTAGAGCCAGTGGCAGATGATCCATTAGAATAGGAGCAGCAAGAGGAGGACTCAGTGTCGAAGGAGCAGCAACACTCAGAGGAGGAGGAGGAGGAGGACACTGCGGGAGCATCAGCATCAACACCATCTGCTATAGATATAGGAGAGCATAGCCCCATACCTAGCACTCATTATTTGACATTAGGTGCAGAGGCAGGGTCAGGGCCTTCTACTACTAGGGGCAGGCCTGGCAAACAGCCCATCATGTTTTCCCGTAAAAGGGGGAGAGGGCAGTGATTTCAGATAGATAGCTGCTACTTTTATTTATTATGCTACATATAACTCATGATGATGCGATACTTTTATATATCTGATGTTATTTTGTATTGGTTCTCCACATTTGAGTGCTTGAATGGACAATTATCAGGGATCAGCAGGATTTGGTATCGCCTTTCATGTATCATTTCTATTTGACATCATATATATCAGTGTTTTCTTCATATTTATGTGCCAATGTGTTTATTTCATGTTGTTATTGCTTTATATGTTTAAAAAGCTTAAAGAACAAAAAAAGGAAAATGAATATATTATGCATTTTTTATGCTTGCCGATATTTTCGTTGATATTGCCGATAAGATATTTTCTGGACCCTCGTCGATATTTTCCTGATACCGATATTATCAACACTGGTATAGACTACCGGGCTCTCAATAAGAAGACAATCAAGAATCGGTACCATATTCCTAAGATCGATGAATTGATGGATGAGTTGAAAAGAGATAAATATTTTTCGAAGATTGATCTTCATTTTAGCTATCATTAGATCTAGGTTCGGGAGCAAGAGATCCTGAAGACAACTTTCAAGTGCCACTATGAGCACTACGAGTTTTTGGTTATGCCATTTGGGCTAACAAACGCTACCATGACTTTCCAGTCCTATATGAACCATGTGTTCAGTAAGCAGTTGCGAAAGTACTTGTTGGTCTTCTTCAATGACATTTTGGTCTACAGCAAGACATGGGAAGACCACTTGAGGGAGTTGGACAAGGTGTTGGGAATTCTGGAGGAGAAGGAATTATATGCAAACGAATCCATGTGTGAGTTTAGTATGGCAAAGACGCTCCATCTAGGGCATGTGATTGGTCACGATGGGGTATAGGTGCATCAGGGGAAAATCTAGGCAATCATTAAATGGCTCATCCCAAAATATTTCACTAAGTCGAAGAGGTTCCTTGGTCTTTGCACTTATTACAGGAAATTTGTTAAAGGGTTTTCACAGTTAACAACTCCTCTTATAGATCTCACTAAAAAGGGAGCCTTCAAGTGGTTGGAGAAAGCACAAGAAACATTCAAGAGGATAAAGCAATGTTCCACCAAGTTTCAGGGATGGGGAAACACGGGAGCGAGGATACGCACAAGGGGGACGTATATAAGCAACCCCAAATTTTAGGGATTTTTAGGGGAAACGGGGGGACGTAATAGTCATAAAAACTATAAAATTATAAATTATTAAAAATTTAATATATAAAAATAAAAAAATAAAAAATCCCAAAAATATGTCAATAACTAAATAGAAAATCTTAATAATTATGAAATGTACCTCTAAAGACTAAATATGATCATCATTACATATTAGACTATTATCATTTATGAATTATTATTTGACATTTCTACATTGTAAATCTAAAAGTAAATTACTAAATTGAATGCATCATTTGACGTAATGCAATGTTCCTTCTAAATTCATCATTTGGCATGAAGCAAGGCACATCTGAATTAAATTAATAAATTCATCATTTGACAGTTGAAATTATGCAATACACATCAAATTTTCAAAAACGATAAGAAGTAAATTCATCATATGACAATGGCATTGACATTATGTTTAAGTCTAAAATAGCCATAAAATACTAAACTAAAAGTAAACATTGAAAGCAATGAGCAATGAATTACTAGTAAATTTTTCAAAAGATACTATATAATAGTAATAAGTACTAAGTCTTAAGTTTTAATATACTTTTAAGTTTTTTTATTTTTGTTATTGTTTTTATTTATTTTTTAAGTTTTAAAATTTTAATATAATATAAATTATTTATTTATTATGTAAAAAAAATAAAGTTTTAACAGTTTTAAGTTTTAATATAGTTTCATTTTGTATTTTATTTTTAAATTTTTTCATATATTTAAATTTGTATTTTTTTAATTTTTAAATGTTTTATAAAAATTATTAGACAAAAAAATGGGGGGCCCATATGCTCCCCCCGGCGTCGCCCCGTCCCCCTTGTGTCCCCCCAGTGACCCCCCACCATCCCCCTGTCCCCACAGCAAAGGAGTCATGTTTTGCCCCCCCTCGAAGTTTCCCCGAGTTTCCCCAAAAAGGGGACGTGCAGGAAACATTTCCCAGGAGTTTCCCCGTCCCCGAAGCCTAGGGGAGCGCCAGGGCGCGTCCCCCACCCTGGGGGACATGTCCCCGTGGAACACTGGGAGAAAGGAGGTCATGAGCACTTTCCCTGTGCTTGTTTTACCTGATTTCACCTATCCATTTGTGCTGGAATGCATGCTTCGGGGACAAGAATAGGACCAATCCTTATGCAGAATCAACACCCCATAGCATTCGAGACTCGCAAGCTTAGAAATTGTGAGCTGCACTATTCGATTTATGACAAGGAATTGTTGGCCATAATGCATGCATTGGCCAAATTTAGGCAATATCTGGTGGGATGCAGATTTAAGATAAAAACAGACCATAATGGTATGAAGTTCATCATAGGGCAGAAGGAACTGAGTCAGAGGCAGCGAAAGTGGATAAGCAAGTTGCATGCCTACGACTTTGAGATAAGGTACTTCAAGGGAAAGAAAAGTGGTTGATGCTCTACCGAGGGTGCCACCCACTTTCTCACTCAGAGAGATGATCAAAGATTGGAAGTTGCTATTGCTGGTGGAGTATTCAAAGAATAAATTCGCTTGCAAAATTCTAGAAGGATTCATCTGTGATGATAGGTACCGAGTTATGAATGACATTATCTACTATAAGAACCGGATCTATCTTGTACCAGAATCAAAGCTTAAAGAGATAATCATGCAGGCAACTGACAATTCACCTTTAGCAAGACATCCGGGATATCTAAAGACCTATAAGAAGGTCAGAGAGAGGTTCACCTGGAAAGGCCTCAAGATGGATGTGTTGAGATCTGTGAGGGAGTGCAACACTTGCCAGCAAAACAAGACAAAGCACACCCAACCAGAAGGTTTGTTGCAGCCCCTCCCCATCCAGGAGCAAAAGTGCGAGAGTGTTTCCATGGACTTTATCACTGACTTACCTTCGATGTAGGGCAAAGACTGCATATATGTGGTGGTAAATCAGCTCACACAACTTTCTCATTTCTTTGCCATATCATCAAAATATTCAGTTTCACAGATGGTCATGCTATTTTTAAAGGAGGTTTTCAGATTGCATGGATTGTCAAAAAACATTGTCAAAGATAGAGATAGCAGGTTTAAGGGTGGTTTCTGGAAGGAGCTTTTCAGACTTGTGGGGACTAAGCTAACTCTGAGCACTAGCTACCACCCACAAACTGATGGGCAGACAATGATAGTCAACAAGTCACTGGAAGGCTATCTAAGGAATTACGTGACCGGCCAACAAAAGACATGGATGAACTGATTGCATTTGGAGGAACACTGCTACAATACCAGTTTCCACATGTCCATTGGCATGACTCCCTTCAAAGAATTATATGGATATGATGCCCAGACTTTTGCAGACATGATCTTTGGGGATAGTCGGGCACCACTGGCCAACGCCTGGATCTAGGAGAGTCAGGACATTTTAAAAGTCCTCAAGGGCAATCTACATGTGGCTCAAAACCAACACAAATTGTATGTAGACAAACACAGGGTGGAGCGCAGCTTTGAAGTGGTAGATGTGGCATACCTTCGTCTTTAGCCCTATAAACAGTCTTCACTGAAAACCAAAGGGGTGGAAAAGTTAAAACCCAAGTTCTATGGACCATTCAAGATTTAGAGAAGTGTAGGAGAGGTGGCCTACTAACTTGAGCTTCTTGAGGGATGCAAAATTCACAATGGATTTCATGTCTCGTGCCTCAAAAAGGCCTTGGAGCAGCATGTTGTTATTTCCACAAAGCTTTCACCATTGGATGAGGATGGAGAATAGGTCTTAGTTCCCGAGAAGATCCTAGATACAAGGGAAAGGAAGTTGCAGCAGCGAAACAGAGCAATCAAGGAGTACCTGGTAAAATGGAAATAATTACCAGTAGAAGATGATACTTGGGAGGGTGAACAGGTGCTCAAACAACCTGAATTGAAATTGCTTGACGACAAGCAATCTTGAGCAGGGACGACTGTAATGTCCCTAACCACTTAAGAAGCTTATGATAGAGTTTGCTAGCCTAAAGTGGCTCCCATTGGCTAAAGCGGGGAAATCTTTAATAAAGGCGACTTAAATTGCCTAAGGAAAACATTATAAAGTCCAAAAAGGAGAAAGGGTGATATTTCCTAGGCAAGTAAGAAGCCACTTTAACTTTATAAAGTGAAATATCCTAAAGTGAATTTAATAAAAAGGGAAGGTGAAAAGGCAACCCTAAACTCATAAAATAACGAAAATGAGACTCTCCTCATTCGTGCATTGTGAGTTTTTGGAGAAAGACCTATTGAAGAGAGTTTGAAGGAGAAGCTTGGAGTCTTGGAACCCTAGCCACCATACCAGATTAGACACCCTAATTTGGAATCAAGAGTGGAATCACACAAATTTCACCACTGAGCTTCAATGGAGAACCACCTTTTCGAGAAATATTGAGGTATTCAGGGGTTATCAGTTGATTTTATGTTCTTATTGGGTATTTTCTATTTTATCTTGACAGGTTGGAGGAACCCATGAAGAATCTTAGTTTCAAGCTCATCATAGGATGTCAATTTAGTGTCTAGACTCCACACTTCTAAAGAGTAAAAATTTCTGCGTATTATTTGAAGAGTCAAAGTGTCATTGCTCGCTGAAATATCTCGGGTCGAGTTCCTTGGTGATACTTGACGGGTTCTCTGCCAAGTGAGGAGGACGCGTTGTGCTATAAAGGTTGGCCTAAACGCTGAAAGGGAGCATAGACTAGCGGCCGAGTTCTAGCTTTCATTCTGGTCAAACCCACACCCACAGAGGCCACGATTTCTGGACTTAAAGAGGACTGAGTTTTGTACTCAGAGTTGGGCTGTGTATTGCATCAAAGGACAAGTTTGCTGAGCTGTTGCAGACCAGAACCAAGTATTACCTTTGATGTGCATGTAACAGTCCCCGATACCTACTTTCTGAGCTGTGTTGAAGATTAATGATAGCTGGTATGGCTGCAGGTAGGAAGGGATAGGTGCTGAAGCTTCCAGAGGAGGATCCTGTAAAGTATCATGGTCATTAGGAGTCTCAAGAAATAATTCGTAGGTTTATTATTGGCAACTGGAAGCCGAAATCCTCCATCGAATAATGTGCTGTGCTCAGAACTATTCACTGGAGTAATTATCAGGTTATATTGCTCTCATCTGTTCTCTGTATATCTATATATCAAGAAATAGAAAGGCTGTATGTATTACTGCTATCCATATACTGTTATATAACAGCTGTGTAGTCATTTTTGGGTTTGATATAAGCATCATAAGTTCATTTCGAAGTCTGTGCAGCACATATCAAACAGTGTATAAACCATTCTGGAAACAAAATTTGTGAAACTCACCTACAGCAATGTGTGTTTGAATGTTTGACAAATTGTCTCACCGTAAATATCACTGAAGAACACGGAAATTTAGTGACCATTTGGGAGGTTTCCTTAGGATTTTACATATTGTCATTAAAGTCAGCTTTGAAATTAGTGTTTAAGCATCACTACCATCAGTTATATTCTAGGTTTGGTTATTTGGTAAGGTCCCAGTGTTTCATTTCCCTAGCACAAACACAATTTTTAGAGGACAAAACACAAGCTCGCTGCTTGAGACATGACTAGGAACGGACTAATGTTAAATATATGCTTTGATTACAATTAAATCATTCGATGCAATGGCATTGACCCCTTTTTTATTTAATTTGCTAGGTATTTGTACCATCCATACAACCTAACTACCTCATTTATTAATATCTAATTAATCGTTTTATTAGTCACTCATCTTAACATGACTTCCACATTAAATTTCATTCAATTGTATATAATATTGGAGCATTATGCTCCAATACTCCAACAACCCCTCTTAATGCTACCAAAAACAATATCACAAAATGAAAATTTATTCTTAAGTAAATTCACTCCTCCATAGTTCAAAATCATGAAAACACTACATCAAGGTGTCTCATCACCCTCATAAGAGTAGTATTCCCAGAGTTGCGGGGGAGCACTCCCCCCCCCCCTTTGAACCCGCTCCCAATCCGCGCCCCGGGCTGGAGCGGGTCAGGAGCGCGCTCACGATAAAAGAAAATTCCGCTCCCTGCCAAAATCGGGAGCAATATCGGGAGCGTCGCTCTTGGAGCAAAAATTACAGCTCGGGAGCGATCGCTCCCAAGCGTTAAATTTTCGCTCCGGGAGTGATTCGACCGACGACGGGAGTGATCCGGCGGATTAAAAAAAAATTGTTTTAAAAACACAATGGGGCAAAAAAAATTCATTATCACTTGAATGAGTTGACTAGAAGCTGGAGAGCAAGAGCAAAGGAGCGAGGAGCAAGCGCCGAAGAGCAAGGAGCAGGGAGCAAGCCTGCAAAGAGGTAAGTAACTTAGTAATTTACTTAGTTTAGTTAGTTTAATTTAGTTAGGTAGTAATTTAATTAGTTTAATTTAGTTTATTTAGTTTAATAACTTTATTTAGTAAAAAAATCATGAATCTAAATTAAATTAATTAATCTATATAGATTAAATTAATTTGCGGATTCAAAAGACTACAAATATCAAACATCGTGGACCTGGCTATATTTCTTGGCATTTTCCTCTTCTTGGTCCCTTTTATAGTTATTATGGTGCTGGAGAGTAGGAAACGGAGGGGCCAAAATGAAGAGGGGGATGAAAAAGCTGGAGAAAGTGGATTTGATGAAAACCCTGGTGAGGAGGAGTTGGAGGAGGGTGAACATGACTCTCAAAAAACTTGTCCAGCAATGTCAGCAGCGGATAGAGCCAAATACATAAGGAAAGAGGAGGAAGCCCAATACAAATCAAAAAAATCAAGGGGTTTCTTTGAACCAAGTTCACAATCACAAGCACAAAGAACTCCTTCAGCATCCTCCCAAGGCAGTGGATATGGAGGCACAGGGTCATCAACTTTAAGGCATAGAACCATATCAGATTTCCTTGATGAGGGGTGTAGGAATGATGTGGATTCAAAGGTTTACAGGTTTCTCTATGCATGTGGGATACCATTCAATGTTCTTCGCTCACCTCATTGGCACGAAATAGTTTCTGCCACAAATGATGCCCCTAAAGGATACAAGAGCCCTGGGTATGACAAGGCAAGAACCATTGGACTTGATCATGAAAAAACAAAAATATCACATTCTTTGAATAGAATGACAAGTTCTTGGACTGACCATGGGGTGTCCATTGTATCTGATGGATGGACAAATGTAAAAGGCAAGCCATTGATAAGTGTTCTTGCTATGTCTGTTAGTGGTGCCATCTTTCTAACTGCACATGATTACTAAGACAAGTTCAGGACTGCCATCAACATTGCAGAAGCATTACTTGAAACAATTGACCGTATTGGGCCATACAATGTCATCCAAGTCATCATTGATAATGTTCATAATTGTAAGGCAGCGAGAGCAATTATTGAGGATAAATACCCCAACATATTTTGGTCTGGATGTTTGGTTCACACATTGAACCTTCTGATGCATGATGTTGTCAAGAACAAAAATGCACAATAAAAATGGATTGTGTAATTGTACAAGAAAGGCAAACAAATGATAAAATTTATTACAAATCATAGCAATACCATGCCTTTTTCCACAATCACTCGAGATTGGAGTTGTTGAAGATTGCGAAGACCAATTTGGAAGCTATTACCTCACCTTCAGGCGCCTTTTGAAGGTAAGAGAGTCATTGGCTAGCATGGTATCAAGTCCACATTGGCAGGTATTAAAGGAAAGGGCTACAAATGCAGCTGCCAGGCAAGGTTTTGAACTGGTGGAGGAGGCCGCTCTTGATGGTCAGTTTTGGACAAGTGTGAGGCAAGTATTGGATTTCACCAAGCCCATTTATCACATGATTCGGTTTGCAGATACAGACAAACCAGTCACTGGCGAGGTGTATGAGTAGATGGATACCATGTTGGGGCAAATAAAAGATATTGTTCATAACAGAGATCCCGACTTGTACAACTGATTCATGATTATGTCTGTGAACGGTGGAATAGACTTAATCTTCCACTACATTGCTTGGCGTATATCCTTAAGCCAAAATATTACTCTACATCTTGGTTGGGCCAACCTGCACCAGGGGGTGGGATTAGGACCAAACCCCATTTAGATGCAAAGGTAACTAGTGGATATTTGCAAGCATTAGAAAAGTTGATACCTGACAAGGAGGAATGTGCAGCTGTGCGCCTTGAAATAGGCAGATACTTCAGTGGCACTGGTTTGTATGGTAAATTCCATGCAATGGACGACAGAGATAGATTTGATACTCTCACATGGTGGGAAACATATGGCGGGCAGGGACTTTTGCCAAAATTGGCAAAAAAAGTTCTTTCACAGGTTGTAAATACTTCTTCTGCATAGAGGTGTTGGAGCACCTACAGCTACATACATAATGTGAAAAGAAACAGACTCAATGAAAACCGAGCAGAAAGCTTGGTTTATGTGCACTACAACTTGAGGTTGTTGAGTCATTACTATGATCGGGTTTATGAGGATCCCACATATAAAATTTGGGACAATCACCTAGAGGATGACAATTTGGAGGATGGCACTATACATCTTGAAGAACTGGAAGAGGAACTTATAAGGGATGAAGATGAAGCACCTGCAGCAGCCATGCCACCTCCACCATCCAGTAGCAATGCTCGAGTTCCGAGTCTTGTTCCTTTGCTGTCACCACCTCCATCTACACCCTCTCGTGGAGGGCATGTGCCTTCTAGTTCTGGTCGTTGGTCTGTGCGGGAGACTCCTAGAAGACCACCACGACCTGCTTATACTCCTAGAGACTCTTGTGGCAAGGGCCACATGTAGATTTATAGTTTACTTGTCTTTTCTAGTTTCTATTAGTTTTCATAACCGTTAAGTCTTGAGTCCTTGACTCTTGACTCTTGACTCTTGACTCTTTCATATCATAATAATATTTTTCGTAAACAATATATGACTGTGACAATGAAAATTTGAAGTTTGAAGTTGGCAATTATAATTCATTGGTAATGATTGTGAATTATGAATATGATGCTTCGTGAAAGACTAAAGTTGTTTCATTTCATTTCATTATTCATGTTTCATTTTATAACATTTCAATTCATGTTAACAATTAGAAGTTAGGACTTAAAAATATCTAAGATATTATTTCTTGTAATGGTTAAACTTAGCTTACAAGTACAACTTTGGTGATCAATGATGATAAATGTTATATATTGAATTTTCAATTTTGAAAGCTTGAAGTTGAAACTTTAAGATTGAATTTGATGAATCATGATTCACGAGACTCAATATGTTCCAGTTGTAATATGTATTTTACTAACTTGTGGACATGGTTGATGAAGATTATAACTTCTAGATGATTGATATGATATGGTTCAATGATCAATCTATGTTTTTTTTATGTTTTTTATATCTAATTCATCATTCTACATGTTTTTGTTGACATATATGTATAAAAAATTAAAAAATATAAATATATATATATTTTTAAAATCGCTCCGGAATTCGCTCCCAAAACGGGAGCTTCTGAAAATGTCGCTCCCGCTCCCAAGTAACATTGAGTATTCCTTAATTCCCAGATTCCCAAACTCCCAAACCAATCCAACTCTCTAAATTCCCAAGTTCTTGAACTCCTCAAATTCCCTGCCTCCTGAATCAGTCCAATTCCCGAATTCCCAAATCACTTGGACAATTCATGCCGAAACAAGCCTAGAGGCTACAATAGTAACTGATTTAAGCAGACACAAAAGATGACAAATTCAATATATGAAATGTACCGCTATGGGGATGGTATAAAAATTCTCCATTTGATAAGATGTTTACAGTATTTGTATTGCTCTCTCTCTCTCTTATATCTACATCCTTTAAAAACTCAATATGGTATCAGAGAAAGCAAAATTTTAAGTTTGTAAATTGCATTGAAGAGAGAAGCAAATATGGACATATGGGGGGGAATTTATAACTTGTAACTAGGCTCCGAGAGAGTTGTTGAGGCGAGTAATCTTCTAATTATTTAATATTAGATATTAAACATTAAAAAGAAAAAAAATGAAATTAATATTTGTCTTAATACTCACTTAAGGCTGTAGGCATGCCAGTCATCTAAGGACTTGCATTATCTAACAAACAAACAAACAAAAATACTCACTAAAGGCCAAATTAACTCATAGGAACTACTGAATACAGCCAGCAACCATAGAAACTTTTTAGGCATCACACACCAAAATCCTCCTTCCTCAGCTCCCTCTCATAACTTATAAGTAGTAGAATTCCCCATAAAATGTACAGAAAATTTCAGTAGTACAGTGCTTATACCCATAGTTTTAAAAAACGGAATGGGTGACCGGACTGGTCCACCTATCAAACCAGGTTTCAAACAAGGACTGGTCAGATCTAAATGGACCAGTCTATAAAAAATACATGAAATACTAAGTTTTTAATGAAAAAAAATCTATTTTTAAGATTTAAAACCATGATTTCAAACCAATAGAGATAAAATATGCAAAGTTTGCTCATCTATATACCAGGTAAAGGTGAATATATCAAATTGGCACCGAGTGCAATACATATCAGCAACATAATACATGATCAACGAGGCTCTAAATGGCCTCTAGAGTCCAAAAACAATGTTATAAGCTGTGGGGTCAATAGCCTACTACAAGTCTACATATCAGTGATCAGCATGATCACTAATGATTATGATCAAACTCATCACCACTACTAGGCAAGGGATCATCAACATGAGCTACATAAATAATCTGGTTGAGTGTTTGAGGACTCCTAAAACTCCTCTGCAACCTTAACAGTAGTGGTAGTAGTAGAAACAAAAATAGACATCAAAACTGCAAATCACTGATCAACATGATCACTCATGAAACTCACCATTGATTCAGCGCTACTAAAAATGGGATCATCAGCAAGAGATACATAAAAATCATCTCACTCAAAGTCTTCAGACTTGGATTGCTCAACCTTATAATATGATAGAAATTGAAATTTAACATTCCTAACTAGTGATTTTGGTATGAGTGAAGGGTTTATCTCCTCGGCCTTATAATGTGGTAGAAAACGCTTAGCATCCCTAACCAATTATTTTTCTTTGAGTGAAGGGTACATTGTTGTTAAGGTCATGGTAGAGGAGTTCAACAATCAATACCACCAACATCAAAGTTCAAAAATCAATGCCACCAACATCAAGGTCCTCAAAGGGCTTCCTGCTCTTGATCAAACACCAATCTCATACCCTCATGCATGATAGAATCAAATGGAAACATTGCAAACCCCCAAACCATGAAATCCTAAAAACATTAGGTCTGCTGAATTTTGAGTGAACTCTAAAATTCTAGTTTCTCCATATCAAATCCAATGAGGTCGAAACCATTCTCAAACACCCTGAGTCATTTCATGGTAATGTTAAAAATTAAAACAAAAGGATGAAAATGAAAAATAAGAATTTACTTTAAGAATTTAACATTACCATTTGGCATTGATTGCTAGAGTTGCTAGGGTTGACATGTGTGAGGCAAATGAGAGGGGAGGCATGCTTTTCTTAGACGGGTTGCTTTTGGAGGGAAACAACTCCAAATTTCCCTCAAAACAGCATCAAAACTCAGAAAAATGCACTATGTGGGGTCTGTAGCTGGCCTAGCAATAAATCGGCCATTTCATGAAGGAACCAGCCGGTTTTGGTTCCTTCCTAAACTGGCTGGTTTGGGCCAGTTTTGTGGTTTTTTGGCAAAATAGGCCCATAAACCGGGTTTTTTGTCCGGTTTGGCCCGGTCACCCATTGAAACGGACGCTTTGACCAGTTTCCGGTTCAAGCCGGCCAGTTTTTTAAATTATGCTTATACCATGTTGGATTTTCACCTCATGACAGCATATCCGCACTTCTACAACTTCAGCTCTACAGCTGAATCTGAAAACTTCTGAAACATCTACAAAAACTTCATATTTGCATAAAGTCGACACAAATCAAAACATTGTACCCAAGATTCAAGAGTGTAGACACCATATATCAAGAGATTTGATCATTATAGTAGAAAACCAACTGATATAACTAAGAAAAGAGAAGTCTGAAAATCAGATATGACTACTTGATCAGCTCACACCAGCCCAGCATTGACTAGAATATAAATCAGATCTGAAAATTCGATTGGCATGTTAAAACAGCTCAGAATCAGCCATGCTGTAAATAGAAATCAGATCTGGAAAAAGATAGATCAGCATACTCAATATGCACCACCAACCACATATCTTTCTCAAACAGCAGAAAAAAAGATTACATAAACAAATATCAGCTTCTCCCAAGCTTACAATACAAAACCAACCAGCTTATCATAAACTCATTAAGCAAATCACATTAAATTTATGTCGCGGGAAACACCTCCATACCTGGTGTAGCCATACAGGAAATGCTGAAAAGCTTGTAGGGAATTTCCTAATTTGGAAATGGCGCCGAAACATTTCAGCGGCATTTCAACCCAAATCTGCCCCATTTTCGCAACTGTTTTTGCTTGTGCAGGCTTACTCAAGCAACCAAGAAGGGTGGGGCCCTTACTATGGCCAACAAAAATCTACCACTAAAATTTATCTTTAATCAGTCCACAAACTCATTTATCTCTAATTAATCCACACTCTAGTTCTGCTGAAGATGAAAATGAAGATGAGGCTAAACACGATATGTAATTGTATGTCTTTAGCTCATATTTTATTTCGTTTTCAGCACATATTGACATGTATAAAAGCTGATTTAGAAATCTTCGATGTATAGCCTCATCTATAAAGAATAATTTTAGATTTTGCATTATGTAATCATCTATGAGAGTTAATAGACTTATTTTTCCTTCTAAAATGCTGTTTATGTGTCTCATTCTTTTTTTCTTGCTATACACACACACACAAAAATAGTTAACAACCCATTCTCTCACAAGAATATATATATATTATATATATATATATATATATATATTGTCTGTGTGAGTGACGTTGCACCTGACGTTTCCATTTTGGGGGTCATGTTTCCAGCCATACCCATTTTCAGACGTCTCTATGTTTCATGCAAATTAGAATTAAATAGAACACCCTAGTTATTACATCACACCACTCTTCACTCCAGCACTCATACTTGGAACTAAATTCCACCCCCTCAGTTTTAAATAATTAAGGAAGTAGGAATTACAAGTAAAAAAGGATAGACAGGGACAACCTAAGAGAATGGGTCCACAAATGAAGCTCTCCACCTTAACAAGGTCCACTTTAACTCTAACTGACCCATGCACCTCACATGTGGTAGAGGTAGGTGGTTACACGACAACTCATGCCAAACATGCTACTCCAAGTAACTAAGTCAACTAGTGCAAGTAGCGCACCCCACATAAGCCAAGTTAGGTACTATCTATACACATGCCTAGCACCCACTCCATATGTTTTTATGAAATACCACATATTTAATGCAACTTTAGTTGTGCACCCTCCTAATCCAAGTATGGTCCATAAACTGCCTTGGATATTCCACTGAACAGTTTGTCTCAACAAATCTGACAAATTATACTAAAAAATCCAAAACCTACACTATGAGGGTTTATTTTTAGAATTTTGGATCTATAAATTATTGTTTATTGTATATGCATGCAAATTATATTTATGCAGAAAAAGAGAATAGTGAAATAAAAACTCACAAACCACAATTGACATAAGATATATCTTGGGAAGCCCTTTCGAGAGAAAAACCAAGTGGAAGGTGATGTTGCTCAGCTTTCTTCCTCTGAATAGAAAAATATTGCAAGTACAAGGAAGTAAGGCCTATGGCCCATGGGATACTACAGTGTACAAATCCTTTTATGTGCTCTCTCCATATCCCTCTTGGCAACTTTGCTCGGCTTTGGAACAAATGCGCTCAAAAAGAATGGAACCCCTTTTCCTCCTACTGGTCCAGTTATAACATAGCCCAATAGCCTACTAGTGGTTAAGTTTGACTCCTTACTCTTAACTAGAGTTACAATATTGACTCTTTTAGAGTCTTCTTCATCATGATCATGTGACTAGCCCCTTTTCCTTGATTAATGGGGACTGACTTTGAATCTCTCAAATTATAGTGGTCGAAACAAGAGGGTCAACTTCTGAGTGGTGAACTTTTGCACACTGACTCTTATTGAAGTGATACTTGCACCATTAGAAAGGTCCCTATGTGTAGAATAGGTATAAAAAGTGTGGTGCTAAAGTAGCGAAGTTTTATCCCTAAAAAATGTTGTTTAATGCCTCAAATTGCTCAGGCTTCAGACCCTTATTTGCCTAACTAGGTCCTATCGATTCCACACAGCTCCATTGCATTTGGATAATTCATGTAAAACAAGGTTATTATTGAGCCTAACTTAATTAATTATGCTTAAGGTGACAGCCCAAGAGGAATGTTTGATGGAACACCTTATTGTAATAGCTCGTTGAAATCAAAACAAGAAGATCCACAAGATGGGATGATGAGAAGTGACTTCCAATGGTCAAATAAAGAATGGTGAGCGATTTACCATTTTCTTGGATTAAAAGTGACCTTCATTAGTCACTTATTAAATAAAAGAAGGGGAAAATGATTAATTGAAAAGAAAGGGCCAAAAGTTACTTAAGTAAAATTAAATTAAATTAAAAGTCACTTAAATGTAGTTAAGGGGGAGCTTCTAGAATAATACTAAAATAATCAAAACAAAATACTTCTAGAAGATTGGAGATCTATCTATTGAGCCTTTGAAAGGAGGAAGGTGGGATCATTTGGGACATCCTGGATTTGTGTATTTGTCTTTGGTAAGTGTTGGAGAACCGAGTTCTCTGCTTCAGTGGCCCTAGCATGGTGATTTGGTGAGAATGGACAAAAACCCATCTCATTCCTAGGTGAATTCATTCAGAATTCACAAGTGTATTTAGCAGTTCAATTTATTTTGGAGGTTTGATTTAGTATTGCAACAGATCTTCTGGCGGCCATCACTGCAGCTATTTTCTATCAAGAGCTTTGTATGAATTGCTATAGTAAATAAATACGTTGCATTATTCTCTATTTCTCATGTTATTTGTAGCACTTCTGAGTTTTACTCCAAATTTACTTCTTGTGTTGGTGCTAATGTGTAATTTTGATAGAGATTCAAATTAAAGTTTGTGAGTTAATTTTCTTATAAGCAAAATCCCAAGAAATTTATAAATGGGATATTCCATACAGGTAAGGAATGATATAGGCCATGTTTCATGTTACTAGGCTTGGTACAACAAAAAGCAAGCATCCTCTTATGAACCTAGCTACCTGCTCTTACATCTTGGGCCAATAGACATACCTCTGCAAATTGACCATTGTCTTCCCTACACCAAAGTGCCCAACAACCTCGAAGGTGTGAGCCTCTCTAATTAGTTGCAATTGTTCACCTTTGGGAACAAATAACTTATCCATCTTGTAGAGTAACTTGTCCTGCAGATCGTAGTCAACGGTGTTGACACCATCATTCACATGACTTTGGCTCTGCAACTGCTGAAACACCTCTTTGAAGTCCTCATCCTCTGAATGCATCTTTGTATCACAAGGGTGAATGATTCCATGTACATCAGAGATCCCAAAGTTGTGATCTCTAATGTGGTTGGCCTTGAAAGCATATCACCCAACTTGTTTGTGTTTCCCTTCTTATTCTTGATCATTAAATGAAATTGATGTAGAAACCCCATCCATTTGCAATTCTTAATCTACTGTAACTTACTTTAGACCTGCAAGTATTTTAGTGGCTAGCGATCCATGTGGATTATTGTCTCCTTTCCAATCAGATAGTGTTTCCACTTCTTGACAGCTTGCACCAAACAATAGAGCTCCTTAATGTAGGTAGGGTAGTTAAGAATTGCCCCATGAAATACTTCAGAATAGTGGCATACAAGCCTTCCTCCCTGCATCAAGACCGCTCCCATGGCATACCCACTCACATCTATCTCCACTTCAAAGAGAATTGGTGCTTAACTGATCTTCTCCTTTAACTCCTCAAAGGCCCTCTGATAACACTTTCCCTACTAGAAACACTTGCTACTTGCTATTATGGCGTAAGTGGTGCTGCTATTGTTGAAAATGAAGCTATGAATTTCCTCGAGTACTATGCTGCCCCAACAAAACTCTTGACCTCAAAAACATTAGTAAGCACTATTAAAATTCTCATGTTCTATGGTGTAACAATCACTTATTCCAAAACTTCCCTTTTGTTGCAATATGAGTTAAACAATTGTAGATGGACTATAAACCAAATGCAGAATTGAAGACAGTCAAGAACAAGATAAGACAGAGAATTTACATCCAATAACCAGGGCAAAACACACAAGGGGAAAACCCACCCAGATTCTTCTTTCATTAGATAGTAGTCTAGATCCATCTTAACTTCGGATCTGACAAGTGCAGAAAGGGATCAAATCTCTTTTCACTCTAAAAGAAGTTTGTGTACTAAGTGATTTGATCCCTCTCGACGCTTGGTAGATCCAGAGTTAAGATGGATCTAGGTTGGTTTAATTTCTCCCTTTAAATATGCTACATTCCACATTAATACCAACCATGGGTTCTCAATACCATGGACCATTTTTATTTTTATAGTGTTATTTTTATTTTGCTAATTTTATTTTTTCTTTATTTTTTTTTATCAAGTTAAAATGTTTACATTACATTAATCTTTTTATTTTATTTATTTATTTTATTTTATTTTATTTTTATGTAATTCGACTTAGTCAAAATGTTAAACATCAAATTACAACATCGCCACCATATTGGGTTGGAGAGCGCCTCTCAACACAATCAATTGTTCAGCAGAGATACAAAATACAATGAGAGATCAAGAGAATGAGTAAGTTCACCCAAATCTGAACAAATTATAGCATGAAGGTCACTAGTAGCTGCAGTTGATGCAAACATTGAATCAACCTTCAAGTTTTGCTCTTACTCTCCAAGTCTATCTCTCTCACAATCTTCTTCAAGTCTCTCCAACTCTCTCTCCGAAGTTTGAATCCTTCTTTCACAATGCACAAGTAGTGAGAATGAGATGATATGAGATACATATAAAGGAGAAGCAACAAATTCTGGTTATAAAGAAAGAGCAATATGCATGCCTTGAGGCGTTACATATGTCATTTAGGGAGGTACACATGCCTTTGTAATGTGTGTCATTAAGGAGGTACACAACTTTGTAACTCATGCCATCAAGGGGGTGTAAGAGGAATCTTTTTATGACACACTTTTATTGTGAGTAAGATGAATATGCCATGTCTTAATGAGTGCATAAGAGAGAGAATAATGTATGCATTAATGAAAGCGTAAGAGAATCTTTTATGACAAGACTTTAATGAGAGAAATGTATCCATTAAGAGAGAGAGAGAGAGAGAGAGAGAGTTACAATGTGCTATGTGAGACAGAGGTATGAAGTGATTAAGTGATGAAGGTAAGTTGAGTTGAAGTTCCTTTTAATAATTATAATGTCATAGTATCATAAGGGTAATAATAAAAGTAATGATAATATTGAATCAATTGAACTATTAAGATTGATTAATGATAAATTAAGTGATTTTCCAACATCTATACTTAATTACCAATTGATGCAAGGTGATTTACTAATTTTGGAAAGTCATGCTTGAGATGCAAGACATGGCTTTCTAGTTTTAGAAAGTCACTCCAGAATTGTCAGAAATGAAATTTTATTTAAAGAAATTCATCCATCCGCTGTAAATTTTCAACAAGCACTAACCACTTCATGGTGGCTTCCATCTTAGCAAGATCTATTTTTGTTAATTTTTCTGAGGGCTATATTGTTCTTTGCTTTAGATAATTGCATTATATCTGAGGGCTATATTGTTCTTTGCTTTAGATAATTGCATTATATCTTTTCATCATTCACATATACATTGAATTCACCCCACAACATCATAACACTATTATATCATATGCAATTATGTAGAAAGAACAATATAAACAATAATGCAGCGGAACATAAAGGAACAACAAGAGAAAAGCAAGCACACACAGAGACACCAGGATTTGGTCGAAGACCAGGGAAAAACTCCACAAGCGGGTAATCCTGAAATCAATTCTTCTTCTTCTATTAGATTTCATCAAATGTTCAGCTAAGATACAAAGTACATCCAAAGTGAGAGATATTATTACATCAAGCCTCCATGGGCCAGGAAAGCTTATGCCATCTAATCTTGTATTGTATGCAATGAAAAACATGAGAGCACACCCATGTGCATCATGGTAAAGGGCTAGGTCCTTGTAAATCATTGTCATCACATTGTCATATTGCAACATCACGAAGATCATGTCATCCTTGTCATACTGACATAACACTGTTACCTGAAGAGAACTATGGATCACTGTCAACACATACTCATACATCATTGTTATATCAAAGGATGTACTATCTCAACAGATCATGTCTTCACTATCTCACCGTTACATCAAATATTGTATTTATAGAGCATGGTTATTATCATAATGAAGCAAGGTCACTACATCACGATTTTTTTCAGCTACTATATAAGATATTACTATTATCATTCTATATAGCCTACTGTAATGTAGATCACTATCCACTCATATATTGTTTACAATCTCACATTAAGGGTCACAAGCATACAAACCATAAAATATGCAAAATAATTATCAATAGAAAGCCACAGTACAGAACAGAGCTAAACGATGCCAATGTCGATGTTCCATTGTGCAACGATATCTCATATATCACATAACACAGTTTTAACACTCGCTCTATAGCATGCTGAGCTCTGTTATGACTCTTGCACATATTTGAGCATCTCATGGCATACCTTGAACATCATCCTTGTGGCATATTCTCTGAATATTTGTGGCTTATATATATATATATATATATATTACACTGTAATACCATGCGATGCCATAAGATGTTCAAGGTATGCCATGAGATGCTCAAATATGTGCAAGAGTCATA
This sequence comes from Pinus taeda, assembly GCA_000404065.3. NCBI lineage: Eukaryota > Viridiplantae > Streptophyta > Pinopsida > Pinales > Pinaceae > Pinus > Pinus taeda. The sequence continues at coordinate 28,424 of APFE030323694.1, forward strand.
ACAGAGCTCAGCATGCTATAGAGCGAGTGTCAAAACAGAACTCGATGCCATGTGATACCAAGAGACACTATTTGATACACGATGCCAAATATGTTTCCCTTATCAACTCCTGTATGAAGCGAACACAAACATCGAACGACCGCATGGAACACATTTGCGTCGAGGAATTGGAAATCATGGTCCTCACTCATCATTGAAGTGAAGTGATGCCAATGTTGCAATACGTTGCGAATGTAAACCAAATGTGATGCCTAGAATTAAAGTCATGCCTCTAATGGTTTAATACGAGCAATAGGAAATCCGGGTCACATTGAACAAGCCATTACAGAGAGCACGAACCTTTGATAAAAATCAACAAACCAACAGTTAAAGCTTGATGCAAGAAACTTAACCACAGGTTTTTCATATGCTCCTCAATCTTCATTGCCTTGATATCAAATGCCCATATCACTTATTTATATAGATTTTCACATGATCAATTTGGTGACATACAAAAGAGCCAAGTCCACTTATAGCAATTAGATGGAAATTTAAATTTAGATTTCATTTAAAATTAATATTAAATATATTTGCCCAAATAAATTTAATGAAATTTTCCTTTAATTGAATAAAACTTTGGGCTTCTTTGGGGCTTATGGGAATTCGTCCCATAGCTTCCCGATTTTAACAATTTTCAACTCTCCTCCACCTATCACGTACCCCAAAACACCAAAGGCTGTTGTGAAACTCACACTCCTTGAGATTTGCTAGCAATTGGTGCTTCTTTAATGTCTCCAGCACCTTCATCAAATAAGAGATGTGTTTCTCACAAGTAGCATTGTATACCAGTATATCATCCAATTAGACAATAATAAATGAATCTATAAAATGGTGCACTATATCATTCATTAACCTTGGAAACATAGTTGGTGCATTGCAGAGGCCAAATGGCATGACTAACCACTCATACAATCCTTGCCTAGATTTGAAGGTTGTCTTCTAGCTATGTTCTTCTCTGACTCGAAGCTGGTAGTATGCAGACTTTAAGTCCAACTTGGTAAAAATTTTCGCTTGCCGCAACTAATCTAGCATATCATCTATTCTAGGCAGGGGGTACCTGTTCTTGAGCATAATTTTGTTCTATGCCTTGTAATTTATCACATTCACCAAGTCCCATCCTTCTTTGACACAATGATGATGGGTGACCCATATGGTGATGTACTCAGTCGAATGACACCTTGTTCTCCCTCCAACCCCGAGGTTTTACTGTGGCTTTCCCACCAAGTCAGGGCGTGGCCTTGTAATTTCAACCGCGCAAATGAAATCTTTTATTCTTCCTTTATATGAACACTAAAATAAACTGCTAATTATTGCAACCAGTGATTTAGCTTGTTATGTATTCGGACCAATAATAGCATAGAAACATAAGAAAAGACAGACCAACAACTAGATAATAAGCCACTGAGAGGGGTAAACCTCTTTTTACATCACATAAATGAACAATTCTTGGATGATTCAAATGACAAGACCTCCTTGGTAAATATAGGAGTCTAAAGAGTCAAAATATAATTAGGGCCTACATAACAATAATAATGTAAAGTTTCAACAATAACAATAGTGGGCTCCTATGGGGCACAACAATAATAATATGGGGGCTACACTAGTATTATAGGGACCTAACATGCCCCTCTCCTTCAAAAAAGTGTTGTACTCAACGCTCGAGTAGTTATGGATGCTTTTGTATGAAATACTCATCCTCCCATGTGGAATGTTCAGCACATAAGTTTTTCTACTTAATGAGATACTCTCAAGAAAGGATGAGGATGTGGAAGCATTGCTCTGATACCAAAATGTTATGTATCCAAATCAAAAATAGCACAGAAACATAAGAAAAGATATATCAACAACTAGATAATAAGCCACTTTGAGGGGGCAACCTCCCTTTACATCACATAAATGAACAATTCTTGGATGATTCAAATGACGAGACATCCTTTGTATATATAGCAGTCTAAAGGGTCAAAATATAATTAGGACCTACATAACAATAATAATGTAAGGGTTCAACAATAGCAATAGTGGGCTCCTATGGGGTACAACAATAATAATATGGAGGCTACACTAGTATTATAGGGGCCTAACATAGCTTCAGAGCATCAATCTCACCTTGATATAGCTTGATGTCAACTTTCGTTTTCATTTTGAACAAAGACTGTGAATGGTTCATGGCACTCGAACTAGGTTGATCTTTTTCAAGTTTCTTTGCCTCCTCTATTTTTTCATGATCTCTCAATCTCCCCTCTAATCGAACCTTTGCATTAGAGCCCCCATCTTTGAGGATGCTCACATTGCAGTTTATATATGCAACTTGTGTTTTCGACGGTGAAAACTTCTCCTTTGTGAGATCAAGAGGGTTATTCACCGATTCATCGCTCATGACTATGGTTTTGTGATTTTCAACTTAACTAATATGGATCCCCTACAACTTCCCATAATATACCCAAAGAAACCTGCTCTGATACCAATATGACTCGTAAACTATTGTGGATGTTCATTGGATAGTTCGTCACAACAAATCTAATAAATTATACTTTAAAATCCAAAATCCACACTATGAGGATTTATTTCTCTTTAGATTTATGGATTTGTATATGGTTGTTTATTATGTATGCATGCAAGCTATAATTATGCATACAACAGAGAACAATGAAATAAAAACACACAAGCCACAATTGACACAAGATATATCTTGGGAAACCCTTCCAAGAAAAACCAAGTTGAATGTGAGGTAACTATGCTCTCTTCCTTTGAATAGAAAATGGTTGCAAGTACAAAGAAGTAAGGCTTGTGGCCCGTGGGCTACTATAGTGCACAAATCTTCTTTATGTGCTCTCTTTCTATCCCTTTTGACAACTTTGTCCATCTACGGAACAAAACAAACTCAATAAGAATGGAACCCCCTTTCCTCCAAGAGGAAAATTATAACACAACCCGAGAACCTACTAGTCATTAGGTTTGACTCCTTTAACTCTTAACTAGAGTTACAATATTGACACTTTTGGAGTCTTCTTCATCATGATCATATGGCTAACCCTTATCCTTGAGTAATTGAAGTTGATGTGGCATCTTCTCAAATTATGGTGATCGAAACAAAAAAATCAACTTTCGAGTGGCATAAATATTGCATACAAACTCTAATTGAGGTGATTTTTGCGCCATTGGAAAATTCTCTGTGTGTAAAATAAGAAAAAAAAGGTGTGGGGCTAAAGCGACAAAGTTTTACCCCAAAAAAATGTCAATTAATGCCTCAAACATGGTTAGGTTTGACTCCTTTAACTCTTAACTAGAGTTACAATATTGACACTTTTGGAGTCTTCTTCATCATGATCACATGGCTAACCTCTTATCCTTGAGTAATTGAGGTTGACATGGCATCTTCTCAAATTATGGTGATCGAAACAAGAAAATCAACTTTCAAGTGGCATAAATATTGCATACAAACTCTAATTGAGGTGATTTTTGCGCCATTAGAAAAGTCTTTGTGTGTATAATAGGAAAAAAAAGGTGTGGGGCTAAAGCAACAAAGTTTTATCCCAAAAAAAAATGTCATTTAATGCCTTAAACATCTCTCAAACGGTTTCAGAGCCCAATTGGCCAAACTGGGCTCCAAGACCTTACCATGTTGCAAAGATCAAGTCGGCCTACTCAAGTGGACAAGTCGACCTAAAGGGTGCAATTTGACCTAGCAGAAAGCCTATATATAAGAGAGACTTCGACCTCACTTTAGGCACTCAACTCATTCACTCAAGTTCGATCACAAGAGAGAGAAAGGTGAGAAGGAAAGAAGGACGAAGAATGAAGAAAAGAACAAGATTTCAGGATTGGTTTTGGGCTACTTCTCTCCACACGTGCGAAAGGAGTAGGGTACTTATTGCAACAAAAGATATCGAGTTGCAGAAGTTGAGTTAGGGCATTATCAAGGACATTTTGCAAGTCGAGTTCTCAAGGAGAGAGAATCAACTTAAGAGAAGAGGAAAGGAGGAAGAAAATATCATAATCTCCACACATGCCAAGGCTAGGGTTTCTGCAGAAGAATTTACTAGAGGTAGAAGTTACAGAAGATTCTGTTGAGGGGTCGAAGTTACAAAAGATTTTGTTGGGGGTCGAAGTTGCAGAAGAATTTGCTAGAGGTCGAAATTACATAAGTTGTTGAGGAATTGTTGAAAGGAAAGTTCGCCAAGGAAGGATTTGACTTGGTCATGAAGGGCCTTGGTCAAGGGTCATAGGTCTTCAAATTCGTCAATTGAAGGTTTATAAGAAGAGAAGAAATCTTGTGAGTTTTCCTCTCAAGTGGAGAGGTTTTGGCCCCAAATGATCGCCTACATCTTGTGTCCTCTGTCTTATTGTTCTTTATGGTTTGGTAGTTGTTTGATGTAAAGAACAACAAATATAATAAAGAAAAAGAAGAAGTTAATTAAGTTAAGTAAAAACACATCACAATTAGTTATCAAAGAAAGAGAAATCACCTTATTTAGTTTCCCTTGATTTCTCAACATGGTATCGGAGCTAAGGTGACTACATCAAGGAAAGGCAACTTGAAGAAGGACCATCAAAAGGAGTATCAAGGAAGGTCAAGGTATCAAAGAGGACATCGAACCATCAAGAAGAGATACTTAAGGGCCAAAACAATCTAAGGATCATCAAGGAGGACCATTCATCACATTTCAAGGATCATCACATCTCAAAGACAAGAAGACCTCAAAACCCCAGCTCATCCAAAGAAAGGTTCTACACTTGAAGAATTCTTAAGAAGCTCAAACAAAGAAGATCTCAAGGACCCTACCTCAACTCAAACAAAGGGCTACACATTTAAGCATCTTGAAGTCTCTACATCCAAGGGAAGCAAGAAGAGGTGTTATCATCATCATCAAGGAATCAAGGTGATCTCCCTCTCTTTGAAGGATCACTTTTGAAGGAAGACATCTTTTATCATTCACATTATCAAGAAAGGCATCAAGTTGAAGATATAACTATCAGGAAGCATCTTCACTTGACAAGTATCTCTATATTTATGTTTGAATCTGTGATCAAAATGACCCCATTCTGCAAAGAAAGCAACAAATTGGTTGGGTCAACAAACTATCTTGCATGGAAAAAGAGGACTCTCATAGAAAATGAAGTCATTGATCATGTTAAGGGTTTAATTGTCGAACCACCAAAAGAAGAAGCTCAAGCTTTAACAAAATGCATGAAGGGAGAATTAAGGCTCAAAGGATCCTTATAGAATCAATCAAGGATTCTTCTATGACAAACTGGTAGAATTATTCTCCATAAGTACTTTAGGAGAAGTAATATCATTGAGAACCGAGCTCTACAAGATGAAGATTTCAAAGGAAGAAGGAATAGCCTCATACTTTATGAGAGTGTCAAAAATACGAAACCAACAGCAAGAGCTGGGGGAAATAATGCTTGATAAATGACCACCCTGTTGCTCAATGCACTACCTGATGAATGGGGCAACTTCGTATCAAGCATCCATGGAAAGAAGCAAGCTACCCCATTCAATGAACTCTAGTCATTGTGTAGGATTGAAGAAACTTAGGAATGAAGAAACTAGGTTAACAACAAAAAGTGATGTAGGACCAAGCAAACAAGGTCAAGCATTTGCTGCCATAGCTAAGAGAAAAGGAAATTTTGGGAAGTTTGGTCCTCAAAAAAAGAAGAATATCGATATGTCAAAAATCCAATGCTATGGCTATCAAGAATATGGGCACTACAAGAGAAATTGTCCTAAACTCAAGAAGGACAACAAGAAAAGGAATGAAGCCCATATCACCAAAGTAGTGGAAAAACCTGAGAAGAAGAAATCAAAGAGGAAGGAAGTGAGAGATCTCTCCTATGATTGAGATAATCTTCTTCACTATGTTCTTTTTCAATTTTCATGAAAAATAGCTATCGTGGTAGAAAGCGTTATAAGAATGATAGGATGCATCATATTAGGAGATGGCATCATTTTAGAAGCATGCGATTGAAGCAAGAGCTCGTGACAACCTTATAAAAGCTTGAAAGATATTTGAAGTAGAAGTCTACATGGATGTAGCAGTCATCATAAAAAGAAGCAGCTCTTGGTAATCGCAATAGTAGATAGTTTATATAGTTGAAAGAAAGTCATCTAGCATGGTAAAAAGAAATCAACATGCATCATCATTAGGAAGGAGCATTTGCAAGATGAGGAAAGTCAAAGATCCTCTGTTAAAATCTTCATTAGAAGATTCACCTCTTTTGAGAAGAAGCAAGTGTCTTGCTGATCATTTCACCTTGTGCGGAATCCAATATTTAGAAGGATGATGGTATGGTGACAAAGGAGTGCAGCATGTCAATATGGTTGAAGTACTTTCAATCAAGGAAAGGACATTGTCAAATGAAGTCTAGATGACCAAAAGAAGAAAAGTGGTATGTATATGTTCAATAGATTAAGTCATGTCATCATATAGTTGCAAACAGTGTGGGTAAATGATCTACCTCATGAGAATGATCAAAGAAAAGGGATCTCTTCCTTTGGAAAGATGCATGAAGGCATGATTCACATATTGACAAGATGAAATCAACATAATATGTCTCATATGGAATACGAGGTAGTTGATAAAAATGAAGGAACCATGGAAGAAAGTTCCTGGGGGAGCAATATTTGAAGAAAGAAGAGATCATGAAAGATGCAACCATGGTCACATAAGAAAAGGAAATCAACATCTGATGACTAGAAGAATTAGACATGACATCTCCCTAGAAGGTATGAAGACCCTGATAAAGCCCGTAAAGAAAGGAAACCCTTGACATTGAAATTTGAAAGTCTTGGAGATGTGTTTATAAATGTGCAAGATGGTGATGTTGCAAGCAAGCAAGATGTCATGATAAGAGACCATCACAAAAGGTAACTTTGATTTTATGTTCATTTTTTATTTTTTAGCGACATCTGGATGGGTTGAGACAGGGCTACCAAAAAAGAGTTGTAGATGTCACCTACAACTAGCACTCATGTGGTTGGATGAAAGATCTTAAAGGAAACATGACTTGGAAGAGGTAGTTGTATGAAGAAAAGCCAAATGTGGACTAGAAGATGACTTTCCGATGAAGAAAAGGACAGATATGATTCTCTACTCGTAAGTCTGAGTGAAGGCCATGAAGAGAGGTAGATACATCATCCTTGTCTACACATCATGAAGAAAGAATGGAGGATTGGGTAAGCATTTGGCATCTGATACTCTTTGACGATGTGGTAGGGCATCCAAGATAAGAGTAGTCGAAAAGGACTAATTAACTTTGAGGGCTAGGAATCCAAGATAAGAATAGTCCTGGAAGGACATACCCTATGAACATACTAGTGGGTTATGTACCTTGAGAGACAATGATGATGGTGTCTACGAGTCATTGGCCTCGCTAACATTCTGCTCTAATCTTGTGGAGAGATAGAGTTGTTATTCAAGGCCTTACTATATGAAAATATTGGTTGGTATGATGCAAATAGATGGCTTACCAATTTGACTCTTCTTATGAAAATTCTTCAGATTGAGAATGTCCAAGTACCTTGTGTGGATTATGAATACCTCCCTAGTTAAGAGCGAGTGTTGAAATATGTAACTAGGTTCGGCCTTCATAATGACATATGTATTCATGATTCTATGTATTTGATGTAATGAGAGAAAATAAATTTATTATTGTTATTCTTGAGGCATGGGTTTCATGCTCAAGGCAATTTATTTTATAAGTCAAGCTCTCATTGAGAGCTTCTAGGGCTTGTCATTGAGTCTACAAGTAAGGGGAGTCATTGTCATGTATGAAAGACACTTCTTGGGCATGTTACATATTGTAAAAGGAATTTATTTGAGTCAAAATCAAGTCAAAAGACCACCAAGACTTCGTCATGTTGCAAAGATCAAGTCAGCCTACTCAAGTGGACAAGTTGACCTAAATGGTGCAATTCGACCTAGCAGAAGGCCTATATATAAGAGATACTTCACCCTCACTAGGCACTCAACTCATTCACTCAAGTTTGATCACAAGAGAGAGAAAGGTGTGAAGGAAAGAAGGGCAAAGAAAGAAGAAAAGGACAAGATTTTTGGATTGGTTTTGAGCTACTTCTCTTCACACGTGCGAAAGGATTAGGGCACTTATTGCAGCAAAAGAGGCTAAGTTGCATAAGTTGAGTTAGGGCATCATCAAGGACACTTTGGAAGTTCAGTTCTCTAAGAGAAAGAATCAACTTAAGCGAAGAGGAAAGGAGGAAGAAACTATCATAATCTCCACACGTGCCAAGGCTAGGGTTTCTGCAGAAGAATTTACTGGAGGTCGAAGTTATAAAAGGTTCTACTGGGGGTTTGAAGTTGCAAAACTTATGTTGGGGGTCGAAGTTGTAGAAGAATTTGTTGGAGGTCGAAATTACAGAAGTTGCTGAGGAATTGTTGGAAGGAAAGTTCATTAAGAAGGAAGGATTTGACTTGGTCTCGAAGGGTCTTGGTCAAGGGTCATAGGTCTTGGAATTCGTCAATTGAAGTTCTATAAAGAGAGAAGAATTATTGTGGGTTTTCCTCTCAAGTGGAGAGGTTTTGGCCCTAGTTCATTGCCTACATCTTGTGTCCTCTTGTTTTATTGTTCTTTATGGTTTGGTAGTTGTCTGATGAAAAGAACAACAATTATAATGAAGAAAAAGAAGAAGCTAATACAGTTAAGTAAAGACACATCACAAGCAGTTATCAAAGAAAGAGAAATTACCTTATCTAGCTGCCCTTGCTTACTCAACAAATTTTGGGTGGGTTCTCACTAGTTGCGGGTGGGACGTCGATCACTACATCAACAAGTAGGATAGGATTTCCCAATTGTGCCACTTGCAGAACCAAATGAATATCTCATTTCACAGTGTCCTATATACCATGAGATCAGCTCCACTCTCCACTTTCTTTCATTATTCCAACCAAGACTGCTTCACTCTCTTTATAACTATCAAAATGGGCAGACCAAATATAAAAGATAAGCATTAAATGCATAATATTAACGAGATATACATATAAATACAATTATAAATGACCTTTGGATTATCCTTCCAAAGGTCCCTTGGGCTCTCCATGATGGTTTGCATTCCTCCACACCAACCCTAATGGATAGGGTGTCCAACATCCCCCCCCCCCAAAATCCGAAGGGGTGTTGAACACAAAGATGATAGACAAATTTAGATAAATCATGTGTTGCATATTATTCACAATATATACATACTATACACAGTTCTCTGACCCATGGTTTCATATTCCAAGAGATATCTTGGACTTCTTATGACTGTTGGCTTTCACTTGAGGCTGTTCACCTTCCATTCAAGTGAATGAGCCAAGTTTAGATAACCCAAGAGGATTATGTTTCCAACAATAACAAAGATTTCCAAGCATATATTGCAGTGTCCGCATACACCAACCCCATTAAAAATTATCACGAGAATAACCTCTTTCTTTCTAATTATCATTTCAGCTAAGGGCAACAAGTGGAAAGCAAAGATCCAGACTTCTCCAGATTTCAGATGAGACAGAGCTCAAGTTTACTCTAGATGCCACCATGACAACTCAACCAACCTCCTTACCATTTTTTGGTATCCACTTTCACTTTTGCGGGTACTGTTAATATATGATACGTTATCTTTTCCTTTAAGAAAAATCCATATCATGACAGAAAACTTGAACTGCACATTAACTCACAATCTAAAAGTACTTATATTCTTATGTATACAGTTTTTTAAGACATTTTTTTAATATAAATATTCAATCCAGAGCAAATTCAAATTACATAACAATAAATAAAAGCGAAGCAAATTCAAATTACATAACAAAGAAATCATAAAAACAATTGTCATAAATACCTGAGCAAGTGCTTCAATCTCCTCTGGCATTGTGGCACTGAACAATAATGTCTGGTGCCTTTTAGGAAGATTCCGCATCACCTGCAGCAGCAAGTAGCACATGTATGAGCTTAGACAACACAAAAAAACTATCCTTCCAAAATAACACAGCTCAGTCTTCGTGAGACAAAAAGTAATACAATGCAATCTCATATTATAATTAGAATTTACATAACTAGACAGCATTGGTTTAAGACTTATGAGAAATCAAGAGAAGTGGATGGAAGGGACACATAAATAACCCTTAAACTCAAGCATACTAACAAAGCGGATATTCTGAAAGTTACATCAGTGCAACTGAACATTAGATGGGACATCCATTTAGAAGCAGAATCTTTAGAACCGACATATGAACTGCAGAGAATAGCAAACTTGTGCTAAATACTGAAGTGAACTTATTATTAGGGGATCTTATTCACAGAGAATATGGCATTGGAAAATTAGCATAATAGGGAATATGAGTTCAAATTCAGAGACAATCTGCAAAAGAGCTATGCATATGTAGCATGCCTTCTTCCCGACTACATATGTCTCTTGCAAAGCGTTATCTTAATATGTTTAATTAAATTGCATACTGTTGGGTTTGATAGCAAAAGAACATTGAGCTAGACTTTATATCGTGTATATACATGTCAATATATAGACTGAATTTGAAGAAATCGATGAAAAATTGCTTTTAGTCCTTGCTACCCAGAAAGCTCTCTTGTATATCTACCTATCCATTGTTTTATCATTCAATTCACAAGTTTACAACATTACAAGTAATAATATTCAAGACCATATAATTTACAAGGAAAAATTAAGGGGCTAATATTCGCAGGTGGCCTAATTTTCCATGTTTTTCCCAAAAGAAAGATTCACCAATTTCCATTTTTTTTAAATGATTCACCCAAATTTTATAGTATAAATTCAATTTACCTTGAAAATTGCGAAAAAACTTATAGACTTATATATTATCGTTAGAAATTTGAATACTTATACAAAAACATTGCCAAACATTTTATAGTTTGTATATTAGGGACTACTAAGATTCGCCGAGATTTCTAAATTTTAAGATAAATCACCATCCTTAAAATGTTCCTGCACATAAAACTGCATGAAGGTTCATGCATGAAAATCCATTTCTACAAATTATGTGGGATTATTTTGACAACTAAATCTGCTTCTTCATGGAACTTGAAATAGATATAGCATGGATCGTGATGATGATGATAATCACATTACCAACCATTAAGAAGAGCATTGGTCTATCAAACTTTGATAAAATATGATGTTTTATGTTGTAACAATATCTTATTACAGAACTTCTTTATGCTGTAACATTAGTTAAGCAATTGTACAAAGAACATAAACGAAATGCACAATGGAAGACAGCCAAGAACAGAATGACACACAAAGAATTTAGGTCCAATGACTGCGGCAAAACCCACAAAGGGAAAACCCAACCAGATTCTTCTGCTATTAGATATCAATTATTCAATAGAGATACAAAGCACAACGAAAGATCAAGAGAATGAGTAAGTTCACCTAAATCTGAACAAGTTGCAGCATGAAGGTCATTGATAGCAGCAGCTGATGGAAACACTGAATCAACCTTCAAGTTCTGCTCTTACTCTCCAAGCCTCTCTTCATCACAATCTTCTTCAAGTCTCTCCAACTCTCTCTCTCAATTTCAAATCCCTCTTTCACAATGCACAAATAGTGAGGGGAGAAGATATGAGGCACATATATATAGGAGGATCAATGAATTCATGCCATAAATAAAGAGCATGCCTTTGAGTAACTCGCATGCCAAATAGGGAAGAGTAACTTAAGCCATTAAGGAGAGAGGCAATGCATGCCTTCAATGGAGGAATCTTGCATGCCTTGATGTTAAATTTGGCAACAAGGGCCAAACTCCATTTTAGACAGCTCATTTGATGGAGATGATAATTGCATTGAATTTCGCTTTTCGAAAGGACCAAAATTGATCTAAAGATCATCAAATTTGCATAAGCAGAAATGTGTTTTTGAATTTATGCGCAAACGTGTAAATTGTTCAAGTCAGGCCACATCATCATGTAGGTTCATTGTTAAAATTGGCAACTAGGGCTAACTTCCACCTCAGGACAGTTCATATGATGGAGATGATTATTGCATTGGTTTCCTCTTTTCGAGAGGTACAATTTTGATATAAAGATCATATCATTCTGACAAGCAAAAATGGAATTTTGAATTTATTCTTTCTCATGGACAAATTGTCAAGGTTGGCCTTAGTCAAATGTAGGCTCATGAAGCCCAATGGATGTGTCTTCCCACCCTCAACAAAGTGTATAAATAGAAGTGACATTTCTCTCATTTGGACATCATCAACTCATCACATCATCTTCTCTCTCCTCTCTTGATTAGTTCGTACAACTTGGACGCTCTCTAGTCCGCACGTGTGGAAGAGGACAGATTTCTGGACTGGTTTTTGAGGCTGAAATTTCAGAGATTAGGGCATTCTTTGACCAGCATTGACTTGGAGTATTTACCAATGTTGACTTCGGTTTTGTGGGCAGAATTTCGATTTCTGCAGCCTGCATTCTTTGGCACAATTTTCGAGGTGTTTGGGGACTCTTTCACTAAGTTGACTGCTACGTTGACTTTCTAGTTTGACCATAGAATTACAACAGACTTTGACTAGGTTGACTGAGTTAATTTTGGGTTGACTTTGACTCCCTTGGCAGGGTGCATTCTTCTGTTGTTAACTGAGCTTCTTGAAGGACCTTTTGGGGCAGCTTTGACCACCGTTGACTTTCTGGTTAGTGTTGCATTGACTGATGGTTAGACTGTTGATTTGGTAGGATTACTTTGGGCATGTAATTTTGATATTTGAACTCCCTCTCTCTCTTTCTGTTGAACTATCGAAGAATAATAAGAAGATTTGATCAAAGGGCTTTCAACTTTCCCCACATTGGGGTTTGTCCCTGGCATCTGCCACATCTTGTGTCCTCTTGTATTGGCTTGTCTTCTACACATGTATTTATGTTCTATCTTCATTTACTATCAATGTATTTAAGTTAATGTGATTGCTACTGGATATAATTGGAAATGGTCATTGGGCTGCTAAAAGAACATTGAAGTAAATTGTACTAAAGCATAGAACATACCATTGTTATCTAAAATTAACATGGTATCAAAGCTTAGGTGAAGACAAAGTCCAAGCAAGAGTGAAGCAAAGCAATCACTAAGGTGAAGACAAAGCCCAAGCAAGAGTGAAGCAAAGCAATCACTAAGGGAAGTTCTGGCACAAGGACTTGGAACTAGTCCCAATGACGACTACATCTTTCTTCAAATCCCAGGGCAAGATCAAGGACAAATCTGACTATCATGCATGGAAGATGACTTTGGATTTGACTTTGGAATAGAATGATGCCATGGACTATGTCAAAGGAAGAATAACAAAGCCTTCTTCAAATGCATCCGTTGTTGCAGAAACAAAGTACAAGAAACGTGAGGTTAAAGCTAAGAAGATTATTGTTGATTCTATTCATAAGCCTTTGGTTGCCTATATTTCTGATTTGGGAACATCTAAGGAGATGTATGAAAAGTTGGTTGGGATGTTCAAAGTGAATAATGCAAGTCAAATTCTCTTTCTCAAGAACAAGTTGAAAGATATCAAGATGGATAGAGGAGAATCCATCCAATCCTACTTCATGAGGATTACCGAGATCAAGAATGATCTCCTATCTATTGGTAAAGTCACTGGTGACAAAGAACTCTCTCTTATTGCACTTGGGGGCCTTACAAGAGATTGGGATGTGTTTAACACTACCATCCTCAACAATGACAGGATTATGGGATTTGATGAATTATTGGCTAGATTCACTCAAGAAGAAATAAGGATGACGGAAAGAGACAAGCCCTCAAATGGAAACAATCCTACTGCTTTCTCCGCTCATTCTAAGAGAAGGAACAATGTTGGTCCAACAAATCAAGGACAAGGGTTCAAGCCGAGATTCAAAGAAGGAAGAAAATGAAGGTGCTTCAATTACAGCAGGTTTGGCCACTTCACTAGAGAGTGTCCTCACAAGAAGGATACTCCAAGAGATGAAGACATCAATAACAACAACTTCAAGGGCAATGGTAATCAAAGGAACAACAGGTTCAACAACAAAGGAAAGAGGAATGCTCTCGCTACTCAAAATGGAAATGGTCGTCCTCCCAAGAAGTCGAGAAACTCCATGTATGAAGAAGTTAATGTTGTAAAGCAAAAAGAATTTTATCTTATTTTTTCACTCTCCACCGCCTCTCCTCTGGATACATTGGACCATTGGTTGATTGATAGTGGTGTGTCAAGGCACTTCACTGGGTACAAAGAAGCTCTCTCAAACTTGGTTGAAAGGAAGACTAATATGGATATTATACTTGGGGATAATGCCACTTATCCCGTGAAAGGAATTGGGACTATTACTCTTCACTTAAATCAAGGTCAAACCCTCCACTTACAAGAAGTAATATATGTACCTGATCTGAAAAAGAGTTTCGTCTCTATTTCTGCGATGGAAGACAAAGGATTTAATGTGACATTCATTGAAAAGAAGGTTTGTGTTGGCAAAGGAATCCAAGAGATGCATTCACTCTTGGATTCAGGGTTGAAGGTCTCTATCAGGTTTGAGGAAGTCTGTCGGGAGCAATGACTTGTGATACTTTTCTTCAATCCAAATTATTGCACTGAAGATTTGCTCACCCTCATTTCAAAGCCTTACCGGATGTAAGGAAGATGGTGACAAGTATGTCCAAATTCAACTTGAATCCTGAAGGTGTTTGCCAGGGATGTGAAGCTAGAAAACATACAAAGGGACCATTCCCCTCAAGTGAAACTCAAACCACCGATATTATTCAATTGGTCCATTCTGATCTATCAGGTATGTTGCCCGTGGAATCTTTGGGTGGATATTTGTACTATGTTATTTTTGTGGATGACTTCTCTTGCAAAACATGGATCTATTTGTTAAAGAAGAAGGATGAAGTATTCAAATGGTTCCGCTCTTTCAAAGCCTTGGTCGAGAATCAAACAGGGAAGAAGATCAAAATATTGAGGACTGATAATGGGACCAAGTATGAGTCAAACGAATTCAAAGACTATTGTAGAGAAGTTGACATTAAGAGGGAGACCACTACTGCATATACTCCTAAAAAAAAATGGTGTTGTTGAAAGGAAGAATCGCACTATCATAGAAGCTATCTATGCTATGCTTCATTATCAAGGACTTCCGAAGTTCTTATGGGGAGAAGCTACCAACACCGCTGTGTATGTCCAAAACAGATGCCCACGTCAAGCTTTGGACTTCAAAACACCCGAAGAGGTATTCACCGGTAAGAAACCTGATGTTTCTCATTTTAGAATTTTTTATCGTCCTGTATATTTTCATGTGCCAAAAGAGAAAAGAAACAAACTAGATGCATCTAGAAAGAAAGGAACGTTTGTGGGCTACAATGAAACTTTGAAGGCATATATAATCTATGTGCCTAGTCAAAGGGAAGTGGAATTAAGTCATGATGTCACTTTCGATGAAGATTATGCTCTTAAAAAGATCTGAGCTCTTCCTATTCCTAGGAAGGACAATGATGTTGTTGATGCAAAAAAGCAGGATGAACCTTCGTCTGATGAGTCGATGCTCGATGTTGAAGGTTCGATGAATCCCATTGATCCACCTCCTAGTGAGCCCTCTACTTCAAGAAAAAGGCCTTTGTGGCTCAGAGATAATCTTGAAGATGCTTAGAAATATATTGCACCGACGGGTACATTTCATGAAAGCAAGAAGTCGAATAGGTACCAAGGGTACTTAGCTACCATGAGTACCATTGTACAATCTGAGCCTTGCACATTCGAAGAAGTCATGAAGCAACAAGTTTGGAAGGATGCGATGAACGAGGAGTATGAGTCGATCATGAAGAATGATGTCTGGGATGTGGTTCTTAGACCCAAGGACAAGTCAGTGATCACTTTGAAATGGCTCTACAAGATCAAACATGGAGCTGATGGGAGTACTGAGAAATTCAAGGCCAGATTTGTAGCTCGAGGCTTCTCTCAAAAGGAAGGAGTAGACTAGGATGAGATATTTGCATCAGTTGTCCGATATACCACCATCCGTTCGATCATAGCCCTTGTTGCCTCGCAAGGATGGAACCCAAACGAGATGGATGTCAAAACTGCCTCTTGCATGATTCGCTTAAAGAGGAATTCTACGAGGAACAACCCGAGGGGTTTGAGGTTCAAGATCGTGAAAAAACATGTATGCAGGTTGAAGAAATCCTTATATGGGTTGAAGCAAACCCCTAGGGCTTGGTATGAGAGGATCGATAGCTATCTTATGAAGTTGGGATTTACAAGGAGCGATGCTAACCCGAACCTATACTTCAAGGTTGAGAAGGACAAACCTCTCATTCTAGTCTTTTATGTGGATGATCTCTTTCTGATAGATGATGACCCTCTCATTCATCAATGCAAGAGCGAGTTGGCTTCCGAGTTCAAGATTAAGGACCTAGGATTGATGCATTATTTCCTAGGTTTGGATGTCTAGCAAAAACCAAGTGAGATTTTCCTTTCTCAAGGAAAATATATTATGAAGCTACTTGAGAGATGTGGGATGGTGGACTGCAAGTCCGTGACTACTCTGATGGAACTCAACTTTAAGAAGTTAAGTCGAAGTGTTGTTGGGCCCAAATTGGCAAACCCTACCGAGTATCACCAACTTGTGGAGGACCTGATGTTCTTGGTCAACTCCCGTCCTGACATATGCTTTGTTCTGAATACGTTGAGTTAATATATGGTCGACCCTCATCACATTCATTAGATTGCTGCTAAGAATCACTTGAGATAGCTCCAGGGCACAATCCACTATGGGTTGAGATACACTGCCAAAAATTTGAAGCTACATGGATATACAAATGCTAACTGGGTTGGCAGTGTGGTGGATCGTAAGAGCACGTCTGGGTGTTGCTTCTCTTTGGGGTATACTTCAATATCTTGGATGAGCAAGAAGCAGAAATCGGTTGCACTAAGCACTATCGAGGTCGAATACATTGTTGCGAGTATGGCCTGTTGTGAATCAGTTTGGTTGAGGAAGTTCTTCAATGAGTTATTTGAGCATGTGTTGGATACCACAGTGATCTTTTGCGACAACCAAAGTGGGATTCACCTATCAGAGAATCACATGTTCCACAACTGCTCCAAGGAAATTTATATCAGGCACCAGTTTATCTAGGATATGGTACAACGAGGAGCAGTTAGGCTCCAACACATCAAG
This sequence comes from Pinus taeda, assembly GCA_000404065.3. NCBI lineage: Eukaryota > Viridiplantae > Streptophyta > Pinopsida > Pinales > Pinaceae > Pinus > Pinus taeda. The sequence goes on from APFE030323694.1 coordinate 45,614, forward strand.
ATGGATGAGAAGGTCACAAACATTCTTACAAAGCCTTTGGGGAAGGTCAAATTCTTAACCTTTCGGGAGAGACTTGGAGTCATGGAATGACCCTCCTATGACGGTCCCATATGAGTTGGACACGGAACTCTTAGAGCTCCTGGGGGCTTCGGGTACTTTTTGGAGCTATGAGCGACCATAGGGTGAGTGGTTCACGTTCCCCTAGTGGTGTGCTGGATACAGGGTGAGTGGTTCACCTTCCCTTGTGATATCCCATTATGGTTGACATGTGTGTAGGGTGAGTGGTTCACCTTCCCCTACCCAGACACATGCATGTAGGGTGAGTGGTTCACCTTCCCCTACGATTAACATATGCATAGGATGAGTGGTTCACCTTCTCCTATGGCATATGAGCAGGATGAGTGTTTCACCTTCTCCTGTTGATGCCCCAGCACACATCCTACCCATAGTGTCCATGACTCATGGGAAGTACCTCTCATCTGGCCAATGAGTTGGAAAAAGATGGTTAGGGACCATAGAACTACCAATGGACTCGTGTACTGTCATACTCCCTATGACTAGGATGCTTCGTGTTCAACAACTTGATCTAGGATCAAGGACTGAGTTTTGTCAATGGAGAATGGTATGATCTTATGACTCACTCTCGATCACTTCTTCATTATTACTTCATGGTTCAACAGAGCAGAGCAGGGCAGTGATGACAAGGATGGTTCAGGGTGGCATGACGACAGATGGATTGGCAGGTGGAATTCTCCCTAATTGATAGGAAGTGTTAAAATTGGAAACTAGGGCCAACTTCCACCTTAGGATAGCTCATATGATGGAGATGATTATTGCATTGGATTCCTCTTTCCAAGAAGTACAATTTTGATATAAAGATCATCTCATTCTGACAAGCAGAAATAGAATTTTGAATTTATTCTTTCTCATGGACAAATTGTCAAGGTCGACCTCAGTCAAATGTAGGCTCATGAAGCCAAATGGATCCCTCAATGAAGTGTATAAATAGAAGTGACCCTTCTCTTATTTGGACATCATAAACTCATCACATCATCTTCTCTCTCCTCTCTTGATTGGTTCGTACAACTTGGAGGCTCTCTACTTCGCACATGAGGAAGAGGACAGATTTCTGGACTGGTTTTGGAGGCTGAAATTTCAGAGATTAGAGCATGCGTTGACCAGCGTTAACTTTGAGTATTTGACCAGCTTTGACTTCAGTTTTGTGGGCAAAATTTCAATTTTGGCAGGTTGCATTCTTTGGCACAATTTTCGAGGTGTTTTGGGACTGTTTGGCCGAGTTGACTGTTGCATTGACTTTTTGGTTTGACCGCAAAATTACAACAGAATTTGACTAGGTTGCTGATTTTGGGTTGACTTTGAATCCCTTGGTCGGGTGCATTCTTTTGTTGTTAATCGAGCTGCTTGGAAGACCTATTGGGGCAGCTTTGACCACCATTGACTTTCTAGTTAGCGCTGCATTGACTGTTGATTTTTGGTAGGACTGTTTTGGGCATGTAATTTTGATATTTGTACTTTCTCTCTCTATTGAACTATTGAACAATAATAAGAAGATTTGATCAAAGGGTTTCCCCACATTGGGGTTTGTCCCTGGCATCTGCCACATCTTGTGTCCTGCTGTCTTGGCTTGTCTTCTGCACATGTATTTATGTTCTATCTACATTTACTGTCAATGTGTTTAAGTTAATGTGATTGCTACTGGATATAATTGGAAATTGTCATTGGGTTGCTAAAGGAACATTGAAGTAAATTGTACTAAAGCATAGAACACACCATTGTTATCTAAAATTAACACTCATGAAGCCCAAGAGACATGTCACTTCACCCTCAACGACTTGTATAAATAAAAGTGACCCCTCACCTCATTTGGCATCATCATCGCTCACACATTTCTTCTCTCTCCTCTCATTGGTTCGTACAGCTATTGGGCAGATTTTCTCTCTCACGTGTGGCGAGAAGGACAAATTTTCAGAGCAAATTGCACAACTGAATTTCAGGACTATTGCAGTGGTTTGACCAGTGTTGACCAAGGAGTATTTGACTGAGTTCAGCTGTGATTTTCTTGGGATTATTTATGTTTCTCTAGGCCGCATTGTTTGGCACAAAAATCAAGGAGGTCTGGGCAATTTGACCGCAGACCAATTGTAGACTTTGACCGCAGACCAATTGCAGACTTTGACTGCAGGCCTTTCCTATGCATTGACCAGGCTTGATTGCTCAAAAGTGGACTATTTTGACTATTGTTTGACAGGCTAAGGAGGCTAAATTAGATGACCTTTGTCCAAGCTGTAAAGGCATTGTTTTGACCCTTGACCACAGTCTGGTTAGGGGACATGCTACTGATGTTTGACTGTTGTTGAGTAAGGACAGATTGCAAATTTGACTCGGCGTATATTGAACAATGATTTGACAAGTCAAGTTTGACTTTGACTTGAATTTTTTACTCTCTCTCTCTGCTGAACATTTGATATAATAATAAGAAGAATTGATCAAAGGGTTTTCCCCACATTAGGGTTTTTCCTTGGAATCTACCAAATCTAGTGTCCTCTTGTCTTGGCTTGTCTTTTGCATTTTATTTTATGTTCTATCTGCAATTACTATCAATGTGATTTATGGTTAATGTGATTGCTATTGGAAAACTAAATTGGAAATTGCCATTGGGCTGCTAAAGGAACATTGAAGTAATTGTGTTAAGCATAGAACATACCATTGTTAACTAAAATTAACACTTGAGAAGTGTAACTCATGCCCTTTTAGAAGTGTAACTTATGTCATTAACCAGAGAGGGTAACAAATGACATTTCAGGAGAGATACACATGTCTGTGTAATTTATGCATTTAAGAGAGAGCATAACATATGCTTGAAAGAGTGCATAAGAGGAATATTTTATAGCATGCCTTCAATAAGTATGTAAGAGGAATATGCCAAGACTTTAATGAGAGAGAAAGAGAGAATGTAAGGTAGATTCATGTGATACATTAAGGAAAGGGGTGCGAAGCATGAAGGTAAGGTGATTTGAATTTATTTTATAATAATAATATCATAGTGTCATAAGGATAATGATAATATTGATAATTAAGTCAAAATTGAACTATTAGGATTGATTAATGATAAGTTGAGTGATTTTCCATCAACTATACTTGATTACCAATTGCTACAAGGTGATTTACTATTTTTGGAAAGTCATACTTGAGATGCTAGACATGACTTTCTACTTTTAGAAAGTCACTCCATAATTGTCAAAGTTAAAATTTTATTTAAGGAAATTCATCCCTGAGATGTCGAATTTTAATAGACTTTAACAAAGAAAAATCAATTATTTTGTTTTATATGTTGCTTCTTAGATCAAATAGCTTGGAAACAAGATTATGAAGTTCAATTTGGTTTTCATGTGTTAACGCAATATAAATATCAATGGTACTACAAATGTTTTGAAAATGAAAAATAATATTCATGTCGGTTGTGTGCTCAAGAAAACCACTATGAAAGGAATTGATACAATATGCTCACTAAACCAAACTAATACATACATATCAATTTATCTTCTTAAAACAGATAACAACTCAACTACATCAGATTCTCACATAACAAAAAGGAGAACAAATTCTAAGCTAGGGTTTTAGTGTCCACCTAAACTCAAACATGAAAATACTAATCCATCTGTATGTCAAGGATTAAGCCATGCGTACATCAGTTACATACAACAAGTATGTACACATTAACTATTATATAACCATCAGAAGACCTTGAAACTAATGTAAACAACCATAGACCTTATATTATCCAATTATGGCTTAATTGTTCAATATACCAGGTATATCCACACAAGTAGAACAACTTAAGGTAACCACTCACACCCATAGATCAAAAGATCAGTACATTAGTGCTTACATGGTTAAAAAGTTCAAAGAAGAAAATAGTCCATGGCCCTAGCCAATCCAGCCACTTGAGGCACTATATTAATGCAAAAGAAAATAATTTACATGAGCATCTCTCAACAAATAATCATCGGCAAATGACCCTCCATGATCTTTAAACAGAGATCATGGACCACTCAAGTGTTCAACCATGAATCATGTGTGATTAGTATCAAAGAGAAGACGAACCATTAGATCACTTTTTGTCTAGAACATTATCATGCTCGTCGGAAAAGATAATTACAAAATCAAAATAAATAAACACACTCCACCTAAAGACACATTAGAGTAAGTTGAACTTAACTAACTCCTAAGTATCTAAATATTCTAACATTAATACTTACAAGTTACAACCAAAAAATGGAGAAATATAATCATGATTGGATTCCTCTTAAAAAAATTGAACAAGCCAATCTAATTTGGACCAATCTAACTCAAAATATAGTTGGGTTGAAGCCCCATTTTAGCAATATTGTAGCAAATTGTACCCTAACTCTCTAGTTGTATTACAATAACTCACACTAGAATATGGACCAACAGTATGAGTATCTCATCATAGTTTCACATCCCATTTAATTGTAAAGAACTTGCAAGTCTAGTTAAAAATGCCAACCAATTGACTAACCCTTATCTACATAAAATGATATTAGGTTTTTAGTTAACTTGTCTCTCTTCAAATGTTTCCTTTTGACTTATACTAGAACTAATACTTCTTGTTATCTACCTAATCCACAAGGTGCAGCCCAAGGGGGAACCACTAGGACGGTAACCACTATCACCTAAGCAACCTATCCTCTCACCTTTTGGTTGGCTCTTCTCCAACTCAAGGGGGTTATCCCTAGCAATTATGATTATTAAAACTATAACAATGAAATTCAAAGATGACGATAAAAAGCTAGCTCTAGCAAAACAGTGGCATTTTGTAGTTTTAAAGAAGTAAGAGAATGGTGAAGGGATCAAGACATTAGTGCCAATGTAACAAGAGAAAATGCAGTCAAGAGACCAATCTATGAGGGCAAGCTCAATTGAGGTTGAAGACTAAAAGGCCTACAATTTGCATGGTACAAGAACTTAACATTGTTGAAGAGAAATAGTAAAGGAATATTAAGAGGGATTTCAAGTCCCACATCAAATCTTTGCTAATGAGGTGCATCTTACCATGTAGTATTAACCTAGCAACCACTCATGTAGATGTACATGCTAGAAATTATCCATAGCCAAGGCAACAAATGGTCAAAGAGTGTGAAATTCCTCACAGAAAACCCTTCCAATATGATAATTGTATCCTTCATGGGTGGCAAGAAGGGGAGAGGTTCTTTATGGCCTTGGAGAAATCAAAGTTTTAGAGTATTCATGGAGCTCGAGGAAGATGACAAATAATCATGCAGAATTCTATCGTTTACTCCAAGGCATTCTTCTTGCCAGAGAATTTATGTCTCTTCTCTCATTGTGTTGGGTGACTCCCATTTAATAATTCAGTGTTTGGTCAAAGGATCTACCATAGAGACAAAGTTTTGGATAATCTCCTAAATTGGATTAAGAATGTATCAAAATATATCTCAAGGATGAGTTAAAAGCACAATTTAAGCAGATCAACGTGCAACCAAGGTTGCAATTTGAAGTTTGTAGAGTTGAAGGTTAATGGTCAATTAAGACAATCCTCCATCCCATAGTGTATTGAGCATGAATCCTATGATATATTTGTAATCAAGGATTATATTTTAAAGGGCTAATGTACTGCAAGTTTTGTTTAATTTTGGTGCTCTATTGGAAAGTATTCACCTCCAAAGGCCCGTATATGCTTAGTATCGGTTGTATTCCTCTTCGGAGGATAATTTTGGTTTAGGAGTTTGTAGATGATACTAACGATGGTCGAAAATCATAATGTAACTCAGGATGTACAAGCTATGATACAAGCACAGATTTGCAATTAATACAAATATTCTCATTACTGTCAAATAAAATGATAATTGTATCCTTCAACAAAGGCCAAATAATAGTATGTACTAGCAGCTCTACAATCATATGCAACAAGAGAAAGCATTAGAATAATCGCCATGCCTTAATAGCAAAGAAACACTTACACTTCACATATGCTCCAAGAAAGATATACCCATTAAGCTCCAAGGAGGAAAAAACTCCAAAATCTAACAATGAGAAACAATGAAGAGAGCAAACACATCTTCATACTCAACATGTGTACAATCTCCAACAAAACAATTTCCAAAAGGTGGGACATCACCAACCAAGGGAGCATAAGACATGGCATACTTCAACATCCTCCACAAAATCGTCCAAGAAAAATAACCGCATCAATACATCCTCAATAAATGTGCAAATAACTACCTAAAATTTCCATGCAATACTCGAAATTGTCCCTCACGACAGTTTTGGAAACACCAAACTCCCTCAATTTTTCTCAGAATTTCTATTATGACAACAATTTGGAAATCCCACTGCCACTCTTCATCTAATGGCATTGATCTAGCAAAGATATAGGCACTCTGACAAGAGATAATTGCTCCCAAAACAAAAACATCCTTAAAATATGGAATAAATACCTAGATATAGGGTTTGGAACCTCCCATACTTAGGGTTCCATTGTATAGTTTAAGGACATTCTAGCTTCAGTAGAAGTTATCTTTTGAGAATGTGCCCAGAATTCCACTAGATCAATGCCATTATACGCAAAGTCACTACGAGTTTTCCAAATTTTATTTTCATTTCTAAGACAGATTTGAGGCATCACTTTTATGATAATTTCCAGCCATATTATTCATTGTTTAATATATATTTTTCTCACTTTCTAGAGTAGATTTGTTATGATAACACTTCATAAAATTTCCAGCCACAAACCTCACTATATTTTTATGGAGCTGTGTAAAAAATCAGCTAAGAAGCATGTTTAGAGCTGGAAATTGCATAAATCAACCATGGGATAAGTAAGGAAATTTCCAGCCACCTATTCCTTCAATTTATTCTCATCTTTTGCATGTATTTTCATGCTATAAAATACACTTTCGATGCTGGAAATTGTATGGGGCAGCAAACACTTCATTTTGAGTTGTATTGCAGAAAATTCAGCTTTGAAAGAAAAAAATTAATACTGGAATGTTGTTTCATATCTCATATACATCTTATTTGGAGGATAGCCATGACATTTTGAGTTGTTTTGTAGAGCCCCCTAAGGCTTCCTTCCTTAAGGGAAGCAGTGATGATATTGTAGAAGATGATGAGGGTTTGTTTTACCATAATCATGCTCACATTAGTCCTATCCAAGCTTGGATGGTGCATGCCCTTCTTGGCATGATTTTGATGTCCTTGGCGCTCTTCATTTCAAATTCCAGCCCTCATCTCATGGAGATTCCACCATGCATCTTTTTGGCATTCAATGTTTCCTTGTTTTGGTTGGTGACCAAACACAAAGGAGTATTTCATGGCATTGATGAATCGCTTAGGGGATTGCACTGGATTTATAATTTCACCTATCATACTCATTTATGATTTTTCATATGTTAGAGTAGGTAGCAGAAAGAATAAGCTCCCTTGAGCATTAAAATAGAAAGAATAAGTTCAACATAAAAGCATTGGATTTCATTTCATGTTGTCCTTGGCACTATTGGCCTATGCCCTATTTTATAAAAGCCAATTTTCAGTGAATATTAATGTAATGGACTTGCATCTCACCAAATATTTTTACTTCATCTCTTGATTGTCATTCTGAGTAGGTACATGCAACAGAATTGAAGGTTCTCATGCATTCCCAAGAAGAGTACATGCCCCCAAGTTGGAACTAATTGTTACCCCTCATATTTCATGAGGCCTACACTAGTGAATATTTTCAGTACAGTTGTGATTTTTAACATTGTTACCGCTCAACCTAGAACGGAACCCAAAAGGGACTCCTAAAGGGACAACTACTAGATCAAGGGCAACAATGGAGACTTAGCCCACTGTCACCTCAGCGAAGACTCCCTATTCTTTACAGACTTTCACCGATGGGAGGAGACCCGACATATAGAAAGTCACTTGTGAAAGATGAATCAACAAATGGATGTGAAGTGACCTTAATGATCCTTTTCGTAGAAGGAGGTTAACAATGGAGCTTGCTTGCTTTTCAAGCAAGGTACAAAGCTTCCTAGGAGAAGGAGGTGAGGATTTAAGGGCTAGGATTAAGGAATATGCCTTGCAAAGGAGCTTCCCAATCCCTGAATTCCTTATTGAACTTGGTTTCCCAAGTGGTTCTTGAAGAATTGACTTTTCAAATATATGGGACCACACAGGACCAAGTGGACTCAGGTTAGGTTAAGGGGAGTGAGTTTAGCAACCAATGATGATCTTAACCAAAACAAGAATTTCCAGTCAAAGGTGTCAAATTGATCCTGTGAAGTACTCACCTACGGAACACCAGGGCAAAGTTTGATCTTAGAGATAGGGCTTGGGATATCTCACAATCCCATGATCGGAATTTCTTCAAATTTGGAGGAGACCTTGAGGACACACCAGCGCAGTAGAGGCTAGGAGATCGAACATTTTCTATGGCTACTTTGTCGGGAAAGTGATGCCCTAGGTGGCTCAGCGTGGTTAGACCTAGAAAAGAGGGGAAAAAGGTGTAGAAAAAAGTTTTAAGGTGATCACCTTATGGTGGATCAGTGCCTACCTCCTTTTGGGGATATGGATTCAGGAAGAATTATGAATAAGGATCTCGTTCCTAGTTCAAGGAGGCTCTAAGGGAAAATTCGTCGAATGTTAAGGAAAAAAGAAAGTGACCTTAAAGCGTTTATACTTCGATTGCAAATGGAGATGGCTTATCAAGATAACTTCGATCTCTAGGACAATTTATTCAACAAACATGGTCTAGACATAGAGATATGTTATATTGAAACATAATTCCACAATGAAGCAATAAATGCATGCACCAATTAGCCCTAAAATAGCGAAAATCCCATGATCAATGTATGTGACAAAGTAAAAGGAAATAGCATCAAAGTTGTAGTTACGTATAAGAGAATATATCCAACCATCAATACATTTGCCAATAAAAAAAGCTCCGAGATAAGAAAATCCAATTCAAACATCAAAATTCATCCATGCTCCAATTTGTCCTCCAAGAAAGAAATGTGAAATTCTCAAGAGAGAGAGAATGATCTCATCCAAATGATGATGAAAAATGAGCTCTCATCATTTGTATTTATACACTTCTAAGGAGTTCAATTTAGTTATTTGAGCCTACATTAGCCCCTAAGATAACAATAATCTGCAAATAACTAACTTTTGGTGACAAGCCCACCAAACTAGCTCATAAACAAAATAACAAGCCTCTCAAGAGGTCGAATGATCAATAATACATATCGTTGGGCTCTCTAAGAAGCCTGATGAAGTCCATAACTGCCATAATGATGAATGGGACTTCCAAAAGTAATGGACAAGGGGTTGTCCCCTTGTTCTCCACATAATAAACATGTGGTGCTCCCAATGGTTGTGAGGGCACACAAATGACCTCATGTGCCTCCAAGTAAGTCAAGAATGCGTGTAGACCATCTGTAAGGGCTCAAATGATGGTGTATGTGATGCCACATCAGCATACAAGTCCTGGGTTGTCTGCCAGGTGCATGTTGCAACTATGGGGTTGGCTGGGCCAAGGTGAACCAAGTGCATCTTCCTCTTCCAATAGGTGAACCTCAACCAATCTTTGAACATCTTTGGGGATTCATGGAGTGTTTTCTACTGTTGTAGAGGCCTATGGCTCTCAATGCACACCCTACATGTCCCAATGTAGCCCTCTGGAGAGTTAGGACCTTGTATAGGGAGACCAAACCCAAGATGGAGACCACCTTTGATCCTGCATAAGATCCAGCGTGTCCCCTAGCCTTCCAGTACAACAAGTCGTCAAGGAAATCGACTAAAAGACCTTACAAACCATGGACAATAGGTGGGGACTTCATAATGGCATGCCCTTCCATAATGGACTTTGGGATGTGTTATGTCTCCAAGCTCCAAATGGGGTTAACCAAGTATCCTATTAGGTGGCTTCTACTTCTAAAGGGGATAGTAGGTCCAAGGTACATGCTTCAAAGGTAGTGGCATGTGATAAAGAGATAAATGGAGTAGGGAATGAAAAGTGGTAGCCCTAGGCCACATGTTGGTGTACAAGGGTAACTAGTAAAGGGGAAGCCCACACTTCAGTATATAATGTATAGGAGGGAGCAATCCTGGTATACGAGGTGCCCCAACCTTTATTTTTCCACCCTTCTTTATATATCTTTTGCCTTTTATGATTTTTCTTTAATTAACTGCTCGGCGCTCAAGGGGTAAGAGCATGATGTGTGAGATATAGCAGTGGATACCCCCTTTTAAGGTAGGGTGATTCATTGCCCACCAGGGGTTGCGACAATCATGGGTTCCTATGTGATGAAGGAAGCCCATAGAGCTTGTAGGAACCAAGGTGATGGCCATGATGATGGGGTAGAGCTCAAGTGTTGGCTTTGCCCACGCGCTAAATTTGTTTGTCCCGACCATCTTTTGCATTTTGTGGTACACTTCCTGTTGAATGTGGCCAATTATGCTTTTACTTTTCTTTTTAGCTACATCAACCTTCGAGGCATCATTCCAAGCCTGACCCAAATTGTGGGTAGGGGGAGGACAAGGCTAACCCCATGTGGACCCAGTGGAGGGATGATGAATGGAGTTTTAATGAGCGGAATGGGAGTGATATATGTGGATGAGGGAGTGGGACCACTCAACCAAAATCAGGGTTTCTCATGAAGTATCATCCCTAAAGCCAAAGGGTCAGTAAAAGAGATTCCACGGGTCTAGAATCCAAGGTTAACACCCAAAAGGGGGTTAGGGGATAATAGCACAGACCTAGCCCATTCTTTCCGCCAAATCCCCCCATTAATCCATGCCCAAAAGTGTCCATGATAAGCAAACTACAATACTCAATTACCAAATGACAACGCAACCAAAATCTGGGTTTTCGATGAAGTACCATCCCTAAAGTCAAAGGATCAATAAAAGAGATCCCATGGGACTAGAATCCAAAGTTAACATCTAAAAGGGAGCTAGGGGACAATAACACAGACCTAGCCCATTCTTTCCGTCGAATCCCCCCATTAATCCATGCCCAGAAGTGTCCATGATAAGCAAACTATAGTACTCAATTACCAAATGACAAGGCATACCTTTAGGTTCAGGAGGCCCACCTTCAAACATACGATCATGGCAAATGGATGAGGGACCACATCGCTGGCTCAGGGGGAGGAGAAATGGCACAACGAGCTAGTTGGAGGCTGCAAGGGGTTGTTGGCTGCCAATTGAGGACCATCTTGGAGAAAAATTCCTCCTAGAGATATCACCCACAAAATGGAGTGTAACAAACACAAAGGCTTTACATGTTGATGGCCTAGGATTTGTGCTTTCACATGATGAGGAGGATATCTTGATGATATTGATAGTTGGGTTGTCTAGGTGATTACTTTACTTTCATGTGAATAGACTTGGTTATGGCACCCCTATGATCATTGGATGGTGATAGATGTTAATATTGTTGATTCTATAGTGCAATTAAGACAAGCACAAACTTTTTGCCATATAATTACTTTCAATAATACAATTACTTTTATAGCACATTCCAGATCATAAAGCAATTACACTTAGAAAATTTCAACCATAAATACAATGGGGCAGTAGAGATCACAGTAAAACAATGATGCACAAGAGAGACAAAAATTATCTAGGGAAAACCCAAACTAGGGAAAAACCCAGCAAATCTTTTCTTAGGAGAAATTGTCCAATTCAATCAATAATGTACATCTGATTTTCCAGCCAAAATATTATACCATTGACCTATTGAAAAGTCTAACTAGGTTCAGTCTTCATAATGACATGTTATTGTGATTTTATGTAATGTGATGAAAAGATGGGAAAAAAATTTATTATATTGACTCGCTTCATAGGTTTCATGAGCAAGGGATTTTGTTTTTGAGTCAAGTCTACCATCGAGAGTCTTTAGGATTTATTTGTCATCTAGTCATAAAATGTTAGTCATTGTCATGTAATGAAGTCATGTTACACTTTGTAAAAGGTCAATATTATCTATGTAAATATCCTCCAAGAACTTGTCATCTATCCTCTTCAAGCCGGCCTACAAACGATAAAGGAACTCTCTAGATGAAGTCAACCGAACTCCAACAATCATGTCGGCCTAAAGGTCATATGAAGAAGTGTATATAGCCTACTCGGCCTCACTTGAAGAACACAATTCGATCAAGCAACTCGACTTGAATTTAGAGAAGCAAAAGTACGAAGAGAGGGTCAAGAGAAGTACAAAATAAAAGTGCGCAGAAGATAGATCAAAGATAAAGTTTCTTCTGGGAAATACGAAGGAGTTTCTTCTAAGTAATGCGAAGTTAGGGTTTCTTCTAGACCAATGAAGACTTTCTTCCGGAGCAGTCTGAAGAAGGGTATCTTTTGGGCAGTACAAAGAGGGTTTCTTCTGGGGCAGCAAGGAAGGATTCTTCCAGAAAGGTCGGAGCAGAGATCTACAGACCGAGTTTCTCTAGAGGAAACTAGTAAAGACCTAGAGACCAAGATTCTATAGGGGAAGTTGAGAAGGAGCAGTGAGAAGGATAGAGACTGAGTTTCTCTAGATGTAGCTAAGGAGAGTATTTCAAGATCAAGAAGAAAGGCAAAGGAAGGAAGAGGCAAAGCATCAAGGTTAGTGACAAGGTTCTTGGGAGGATACTAGAAGAATTTTGATCGGATTTTCCTCTCAAGAGGTGAGAGGTTTTGGCCCTAGCTGAGAAGCCTATATACTATGTCACTTGTCTTTTATTGTGCATATTGGTAATTGTCTTGATGAAGAGAACACATTAATAAGCTAACGAAGAAAAGATCATAAGCTAAGAAGTAAAAGTATATCACAAATAATTATCAAGCAAAGAAATTGTTAACTTTGATGCCCTAGATTTCTCAACATGACCATACCATATTCCAAGTCAAAAGAGAAAGTCAAACTTCTGCTTAAAATTCAAATCTGGTCAAAGAAGCTGAAATTCAACCATCTGTTGCTCCTAGCCAACTAAGGTCAAAGGGGTCGAATTTCAACCCTATTGCTCCACAAAAAGATTCAGTCAAACTGGGAGTCAAATCTAGTCAAAACAGAAAAGTCAATGTCAGAATTTATGTCCAGAAAATCGGTCAACATTTAGTCAAAGATAACAAAATATTCACTCCAATAAACCAATCAAAGATTCAGTCAACGCAACCCAAAAAATAGTCAATGTTGGTCAAACAGATGAAAAGTTGGTCAAACTTAACAAACCAAAGTGTCTTCTTTCTTCTTCGCACATGTGAACAGAACAGAGTCGTGGGGGAGCGCTCCCCCCCCCTTCGAACCCGCTCCCAATCTGCGCTTCGGGCGGGAGCGGTTTGGGAGCGTGCTCCTGATAAAAAAAATTGCGCTCCCTGCCAAAATCGAGAGTGTCGCTCCCAGAGCGAAAATTACAGCTCGGGAGCGATCGCTCCCGAGCGTTAAATTTTCGCTCTAGGAGCGATTCGACCAATGCCGAGAGCATTCCACGCCGAAAAAATCGCAGATGCGAAAAGAATAAAAAATATATATATATATATATATATATATATAAATATATAAATATATAATTAAAAAAAAAAAAAAATATATATATATATATAATATATATATATGTTTGAAAATCACATTGGGGCAAAAAAAAATTCATTATCACTTGAATGAGTTGAGTAGAAGCTAGAGAGCAAGAGCAAAGGAGCGAGGAGCAAGGAGCAAGCCTACAAAGAAGTTACTAACTTAGTAATTTAGTATTTTAAACCTTAGTTAGGTAGTAATTTAGTTTAGTTTAATTTAGTTTATTAACTTTATTGAGTAAAAAAATCATGAATCTAAGTTAAATTAATTAATCTAAATAAATTAAATTAATTTGCAGATTCAAAAGCCTACAAATATCAACCATCATGGACCTGGCTATATTTCTTGGCATTTTCCTCTTCTTGGTCCCTTTTATGGTTATTATGTTGTTGGAAAGTAGGAAACGGAGGGGCCAAAATGAAGAGGGGGATGAAGAAGCTGGAGAAAGTGGATTTGATGAAAACCCCGGTGAGGAGGAGCTGGAGGAGGGTGAACATGACTCTCAAAAAACTAAACAAGACCAAACCCCATTGTGGAAATATGTTAACAAGCCTGAAGCAGGGAGAGCGGGTGGAACCACTAAATTTCATTGCCCCCATTGCAACAATAATTACACAGATTCATACACCCGTGCCAGAAAACACTTCTGCGGGAAAAGGCCATGGGATGGAGATAAACAAATAGGAATCAAAACTTGTCCAGCAGTGTCAGCAGCGGATAGAGCCAAATACATAAGGGAAGAGGAGGAAGTCCAATACAAATCTAAAAAATCAAGGGGTTTCTTTGAACCAAGCTCACAATCACAAGCACAAAGAACTCCTTCAGCATCCTCCCAAGGCAGTGGATATGGAGGCACAGGGTCATCAACTTTAAGGCGTAGAACCATTTTATCTTGTGTGTTTTGAGTCAAACCCCTCCAATTGGTGGGGCCGACCTATCAGATTTGGAGCCTACATGAAGAATAAAATATTAATTTGTTTCCCTTTGACTTTGTTGACTTAAATATGGACCACAGCTACAATATTTCAACACGCCCTCTTAGTCAAGGAGGTATTTCTCCTTGACTTCCACAAATGTTCCCCTGTGGAAAGAGTCCCGATAAAATCACAATAACATCACGAACTCGCAATTTTTTCAACTCACCAATGTTATCAACCAAGTTTTTCATGATTTTTTTTTAAATGAAAAACTCAAGATTTAATCGTAAAACTTGAGATAAAATCAAGAGTCGATCCAAAAACTTGTGAGTGAGATGTCAGGCCGCATATAAGTTAGCGAAAGGTCGATTTTTCCACTCATTTTGCACTCTAACCTTCGTGATTCGTGCATGTGGAGAGATGGTGTTTGTCACTGCCAAAGAGGAGGAGATTTAGTAGTTTTATTTGTAGCACCAGGGGAAGGGCCTTCTTCCTCTAGAGGAAAAGGCAAAGTCATTCCCTATTCCTGTAAAAGGGGCAAAAGAACTCAGTGACTTATTAGTTTATGACATGTAGATGACTCATGATGATGAGATACATTTATTATATTTTTTGTTGATATTTTCACTCTTGATATGTGATGTAGCAGTAGGCTTCTTATACATCTTATATATTAGCTTTCTTTTCATATTTATGTAGCAATGCATTTATTTGATGTTGTGGATACTTTAGATGCTAACTTGTGTTATGAATATAATTCATAACAATTAGCTAAATAAAATAAATATAAATATTAAATAATTAAATATTAATTAGGTTAATTAATCATTAAATTAAGTGAAAGGGCATGTCTAAAAGACATGGCCATTCACGAAAGGTCATCTGCTAAGGTATAAAAGCAGGGTCCTCATTATACATTCAAATCATCTTTTTATCATTTTATACATTTTTATATAATAATAAATTATTATTTTTAAATACCTGCTGTGTATTTTATATTCAAGCCCTCAAGCTAACAGTCCTTGTTTCAGCATAAGTTTTTATGCTACAATGGTATCAGAGCCATGGCACACGATATAATCATGCGGGCCTTTGAACGTAGTTCGCCGCACAATGTGCCATTACGTTCACATCGTGATTATGTTGAACAAAGCAGTATTCAAGAAGTATTTGAGCATTTAGAAAACTCACGTGCAAAAATTAAAACATGTCAAAAGGAAATTTCAGTTGAAGAGGAAGGGGTTAGTGAAGGTGAAGAAGAAGAAGCTGTAGAAGATTCTGAAGATTCTAATTCAGAGACTGATTCTAAACCTAATAGGGAAGCAGATTACGCCACAATTTATGAGATAAAGCATGTGCAGCAGTCTAATAGACAGCTAGGGACTAATTTAGCTTCTTTATCCATTGATTATGAGATGAACAATTCTGAGGAGTCGATACAACAACGGCTACATGATATTGCAAGGAAAAGGGAGCAGCTACAAAAACTAGGAATAGATCTTAGAACACAGTTTATTGCTAGGGCTGAGGTGGTGCAAATCCAAAATGGATTTGATGAGCAGGCAAAACAGCACGCTAGCATTGTTGCGACCATTCAGGAGCAACAGTTAGAAGAAAGACAGAGACAATTGCGTGTGAATCAAATAGAGACCAATGAAGCATTATACGCGATGACTGCACAATGAGCCTTCCGTTTCTGTTTGCAATATAAGCGGACAACAAAGTTCCGCAAACTTTGGGAAATAATTTGTAATCACCTGGTTAATTTGACCTAGTACGTTGGATCGAAGGGAAACATAAAAGAGTTTATTAACGGAGTTGAGGGAAGTGACTGTTGTAAAAGAATTCAGAAGAGAAAATGGCAGACAAAATACACATCTCCGACTCCCAGTTTGCTCGACGTCCAAGCCAAATTGAAAGGGAGGACAGACACCTACATCGACGGAGCCTTAGCTTCTCACGTGACCGATTGCATCACAGCCAGAACAGATCATTTAATAGTCCTATATTATCATGCAATCATCACAATTATCTTGCATCTCCTGATGCTAGCCTGATTAATCATCAGCCCACACCGAAAAATGGAGGTGTGGCAACATGATTCTTTGGTGATGTATCCTTGCTCGCATCATCTTTGCAATCTTTTTTTGGAACCCGATCTTCATTTTGTAGTTTCGCGGTTTGGAAACTCTCTGCCAGAGTCTTCAAACCCTCAGCGCAAGCTCGAAGCTCGTCCTTCGTCGCACTGTCATCTGGAAAGATAACGGGCCACACACATGAGAGCTTGTTTTCAATGTCAATAACATTTAGTTTCAAAAGTGAGTCCATAATCATTTCATGAACATAGGCTTCCAAATCACTTTCACAAAGCTTCTCTGCAGTCTTCAAATACTCTTCAACTAATTCAGCTCCAAACCACATAGCAAAGACTGTTGCACCTGCATTTCTGTGTGCATCATATGATATTCTCTGTTGTGGATGACTAAGAACTTGCACGTCGTAGTAATTGGTTTCCTTCACCATTTTTAAAAGTCTGCAGCAAATTCCAGAATTCCAAAATCAAATTGGAAAGCGATGTCATTCGCAAGATCTGTTTGTTTAGAAAGTTACGGTGATACGCTCAACCAACGGTGAAGTTCCGTTGTTTTACACTGAACTATCAGTGAGGTTTTGTCATTTTTCATCTACGGTGACCTGGTAATATCTGTGGTCTCATTCCATTACGGTGTGCTGCAGTGATATCTAGTCAAGCGGTCAAACAGAACGTGACCATCATTACGGTGGGCTGTGGTGATATCCGGTCGAATGGTCAAACTAGCATGTGACCATTCCGGGTGGACGTGACTGTCCATTGGTGTTAACTAAATAAATCATTACATACACCTACGAATATAATATTACATATTTTTAAAATTAAAATATATATATATATATATATAGATTGAGTTTTAAAAAAAAAGAGCTATAAAAAAGGGGGAAAAAATTAATATTAAAAAAAATGTTATTATTTAAAAAAAAAGGAAAAAAAAATTAAAAAAAAATATAGAGTTAAAAAAATAGAAAAAAATAAATAAATAAATATTTAGACTCGTCAAAAAAAAAAATCAGTATATATATATATATATATATATATATATATATATATATATATATATATATTCCAAGGTAATATTATTGATGCACTAAATGATGAAAACGATGCCCAGATTATATGCCAAGAAGACAACCATCGCAAAGACAATTGCCAGCAAGATAGCTTTGAGGACAAAGCTTCTGAAGGAAGAGGCTATGTTATGAATATAATTCATAACAATTAGCTAAATAAAATAAATATAAATATTAAATAATTAAATATTAATTAGGTTAATTAATCATTAAATTAAGTGAAAAGGCATGTCTAAAAGACATGCCCATTCACGAAAGGTCACCTGCTGAGGTATAAAAGCAGGGTCCTCATTATACATTCAAATCATCTTTTTATCATCTTATACATTTTTATATAATAATAAATTATTATTTTTAAATACCTGCTGTGTATTTTATATTCAAGCCCTCAAGCTACCAATCCTTCTTGTTTCAGCGTAAGTTTTTATGCTACAACTTGATTCATTGTTGATATGTGATGTAGCACTAGGCTTCTTATACATCTTATATATTAGCATTCTTTTCATATTTATGTGGCAACGCATTTTTGTCGAGTTTTTCAATTTTCTCCTGACTTTACAACTTTTTCAATTTTTGTATACTTGTCAATTTATTCCTGAGGTCAACTTTTTCCACATCGAGATGTACATATGATGAATAAAATTTCTCTGTTCCAAGAGAAGATTTGAAAGCATCCATGCATTAGCATCAATAAAAGAACTAGCTACCCACTAGTCCTTGGGTCACCAATCTACCAAGTTACTTGGAGTCATGTCAAGAACCCGCCTAACCCATCGTGAAACCACACCAATCTACCAAGTCACCACTTGGAGTCATTGCACATGTCATCACATGTTATTGAACGGTAAAAATGCTTACCTAATGCTATAAGGCATAGCCTCAACCCACAAGCCAAACCCCATGGCAATATGGTCAGAACCCCATTTACTGGGAGAGCAATCTAGACCTTGATGCCAGCTGGGCCAATCTCCCCAGGGCCCAACCATAAACCATGGTTTCCAAGTCAAAACCCATCACCTAAGGGAGATTATCCTCCCCTTGATGCTATAACATCAATGCCCCCTTCAACCAAGTGGTATCTTCCACTTTAATCAAAAATGAAATCAACCAAGATTTATCAAATATCCATACCAATCTCAAGGTTTGTACAAGGCTTTCTTCAGTCTAACAACTATATCAAATGTCTTCTCATGGTCCTCTCCCTCTTCCTATGAGAATCCCCGCTTTGTACTTCTCTATGCCATTTACCAAATGCTAGATCTTGTAAATCCACCTTGAAGTCATTACTGACTTTCCATGGATCTCGGTACAATGATACCCTTCAACTTGCTTGCCTTCCTGCTTCATCTAAACTAGGAGACCTTTCGGTATGATTCTAGATATCAACATAATCTCTCCCTCTTGAACATGAATTACTCAAGGGAGAATAGTCCTACCACAAACTCTGCTTCGTTCTTCCAAATTTTCCATCTGTTTCCAGAACCTTGGAAGTCTTCACGATGTACTTCTAATCCTCACTAGGAGGCCATGGAAGAAACGATTATAATCAAGGAAGACATATATAGAGTACTTATCTTTTGAGGATTCTAGGGAATTGTCAACTCCCTCTTGCTCCTTTACTACTTGCAGAAATCATTGAAATTTATTTGTGTTAAAATTGGCAACTAGGGCCAAACTCCACATGGGTCATTTTATTTATGATAGCTGATAATTTTCTTGGATTCCTCTCTCTGAGAGGTGTAGGATTGATCTAAAGATTATCTGATTCTGACATGTACAAATGAAGTTATGCATTTATTTTGATTATGGTCAAATTATCAAGGTTGGCCTCTTCTATATGTCGGCTCACCTAATCCAATAGTCACGTCTCTTGACCCCCACTGACTGGTATATATAGAGGTGCTTTCTCTCTCATTTGACACATCCAAGTATTCATCCATTAGTAGTAATGCAAGGGAGAAAAAGGAGCTCGTTGGAGAAACTCGGATTAGGGCATTCATACTTCTGTTTGGGTTGTAGGAAGAAAGGTACTTCAACGAGGTAGAGAGGCTGCGATTGGAGCTTTCTCATGATTGTTTGAAGGGCGGTTGCACCTATAGGAAGGCCGAGAAGGAGAGGTATAACCGTGAATCTGTTGGGGCATATTTGTAGGTGAGTATCCATTGTCTCATGTAGGCCGCAGCACAAAAAGGAGATGTGGGTAGACCGTAGGCCTTAATCACCTTATTGCAACGTTGTGTGGATCTGTTTGAGGACAAGAAGTGCCCAAGTCAATCAATGTGAAGGATAGGAGCTTATAAAAGGGAGGCCGCAATAAAAGAGGATTGTTCTGGGATACTTATGGCTAGGAATTCTTCCAAATAGGGGACATACCTACGGTGAACTTGCCGCAGTCCTGTAGCAATTGTTTAGAGGTCCAAACAAGCTTAAAAGGAGTGCACGAGTAGTCATCTAGGAGAGCGAGTTCCCAGATGTGATCAAGGGAAGGAAGCCGCAATAGATTATGCGAGTTTTGGTTGGGTTAGTGGGTTGTTGTAGGTTTCAGTAGAAGCCCTAACCAATAATCAAAACTCAGTCTATGAACAACAGTGACAAGTATTCAGAATTGTAGTACAGAAATCTTCAGCCCTTGTGCCAGAATTGCAATTTCATTGAGTCAACTTCATGGTTAAGAACTTTGATGTCAGATCTCCTATTTGGCAAATCAGTATTGACTTTAAATCATTGTACTCTATCTCTCTCTCTCTCTGTTGAGCTATTGAAAAATATATATAAGAAGAATTGATCAAGGATTTCCCCACATTGGGGTTTGTCCCTAGCTGGTGCCACATCTTGTGTCCTCTTATCTTGGCTTGCCTTCTACTATTTATGTTTATGTTTATGTTTATGTTATATCTGCATTTTACTATCATGTTGATTTGATTGCTACTCAGGATATGGATATTGGGCTAATAGAAAAATTGAAGTAAAAATGCTCTAAAGCATAGCATAGCATAGAACATACAATTGTTTCCTAAATTCAACAATTTGTAATCTTATCAACCTAGTAAAACATATCCTCATCCTTATCATCAGCTACTAATGATTTCATAGTGTCATTCTTGGATTTTTTCTTATGCAGATGCTCATCATCATCATGACTTGCAGCTGAGGCATGATGTCTGCCCTTCCTCTTCTTATTGTTATTTCTTTCAGGACACTTGTCTTGATAGTGGCCATACTTGTTGCAAAGAAAACATTGATTTTCGACATATCCTACTTTCCTTGAGGGGGAGGAGTTTGTCCTCCTGAATTCCTCTAAAACCTTCCAAAATTTCTCCTTCCGCTGCCATCTTTAGAGTGGGCTATATTGCACCCATTTTTCAGCATTCCAAGCAAGCAAGATCGAAAGACTTGAAAGAAATTTTTCAAAGTCAGAATCATCAGTTAGCAATCTATCATGTCACTGTAAAACAACACTGCAAATTTGTAATGTAAATGATGCTAGTAAAGTGGTTTAATTATGTAACTACCTAGGTAAGCCTATGATTTCGGCAACGAATTTCATCATAGGAGGTTTTTCGTCTCACTGATTATCTGTGTTTTTAAACAAGGATGATCAACAAAGTTTTTCTCTCCAGCGTCACCCCAAAGCTAAAGTAGAATTTATTGTCAAAGTCTTAAGCGAGTCCTAGTGTTTTAGTCGAATCTATTGTAAAAGTGGTTTGGAAATAATTTAAGCTAATTGGCTAAATTATTTTACTAAATATCACTTGGTCTACTAGATCATATTGTGTCACAGAATTGGGTAAGTTTTGCGAGGATCTATAATGAGCGGGTATTCCCCTTTTGAGGGTTGAATTTGTAAAATCTTATGTAAAAATATTTTAGTGCATGGTCCCTTATATTTAGACACTCTCGCTAAAATATTTGGGGGTGGAAAATTAATTAATCCCCTCAAGTGTCAATTAATTAACTTTTCTAGCAAAAATAAAATTAAATCCTAAGCCAAAAAATTAATCAATTTAGAGTCAAAATTTAATTGTAAGAGAAATTAATTTCTCCAAGTGGAAATATTCGTGAGTCTAAAAGAAGTTAATTTTTGTAAGTCCCCCACCAAGGGAATATTGAAAATTTCAAGAAAATTTGGACCCTTGGACCTTGTTGGTTAAGTCAAAGTTAAATTTTTTAGGAAATTAGTTCAAAATAATTATTTTTAAACTAACAAAAAACGGTTTTAATGAGAAATTCGAAAATTCCTCAAAAATAAGTATTTTCGACGACCAAGATTAAAAGTTGATCAAAGATTTATCAATGGTCGAGATTATTTTGACGGGGATCAAGCCAACTAGCTCTTATTTTCCACTTGGAGGAATTTCTCAAAGTCATTTTCTAAATAATGTTATTGATGGTATACAATCCAACTAGGGCATCATACATCTTCTTTGAAGAATCCAAACCTGAAACATATGGAATAAAATGTCTCTGATGGATTCAATAATAATCCTCATGGTTGTGATTTCATTCTTCTTGTACATTGTTTTTCCCTCATTATCTTATGGTTCCATAACCTTTTCTTTCACATGCCCTAAAACATCATTCTTTACAAGAATAAGATCAGTCCTTTTCTTCCATGCCCTGAAGATTGTAGCACCTTCCAACTTGTTTCCCGTCTTAGTATAGGAACCCATGGTCATATATCAGGCATAGTTTTTAAAACCGTTTTTAAAAACCGGTTACGGTCTAACCGGCCGGTTAGCAAGGCCGTCGGTCTAAACCGGCCAAAAAACCCGGTTCAATCGCCCATTTTGCCAAAATTTGCCCTAAATCGGTGCTAACCGACCGGTTTAGGATGGAACCAGCCGGTTTTGTATCAAACCGGCCGGTTCCGTCCTAAACCAGCCGGTTAGAGACACGGTCACCGTGTAATGCAAAAAGTGTAATGTGGACTGTGTTTTAGGGGTTTTGGGGGGGAACTAAGGGTGTTTTCCCTCCAAAAACACCTTCTCCAAGCCTTTAAGAGGCCCCTCTCACTTTCATTTGTCTCACACAACTGTTTTGGAGTATTTGTGAGTGTTTGTGAGTTTGTTTGTGAGCTTGGAGAGTGTTGAGTTTTTGCTGAAGTAGTCATCTTGGAGTTGGAATTGGAGCTATTTTGGAGATAGTGTGTAGCTGTCAGTGGAGTTGCCATCTTCAAGAGGAGGCTAAGGAAGCTAGTTTGCATTTTCAGGTAAGGATTTTCACTTGAAAATTCCTCATTTGACTACTGTTCATGAATTAATTTTTTTGTGTGTTATAAACTTCTCACTTCTATGATCTACCATCCAGGTAGTCATCATGCCTCCAAAAGCCAGAGATACTGCATGGGCTCATTGTGATATGATTGATGGCAAAATGATCTGCAAATATTGCCAAAAATCCATTCAAGGAGGGGGTATTAACAAGTTCACTTGGCTGGGATAGGAGGCCATGTAAAGCCATGTGAAGCACCAAATGAAATAATAGGGCATATTAGGGCAGAATACCTTCAGAAGTTTGAGACTCAAATCACTGAGCCAATAGAGAAGTTTGTGACTGCAAAGTTTGGGAGTCGAGACTCAACCAACTGAGTTTGATCATGATGACTAAGACTCATGACAAGTTTCAACTTCAAGTGATAATGTTGATCACTATTATAGTATTACTAATACTATTATCATATATGTAGAGTCTAGACTGGTGCCTTGTAGTAGGCCACTGGCCCCATAGTTTGTAGGCTTTGTTTTTGCACTCTAGAGGCCATTTAGAGCCTCATTACTTATGTATTTTGTCGATGATATGTATTGCACTCGGTGCCATTTTGATATATTCACCTTTACATGGTATATAAATGAGCAATCTTTGCATATTTTTGTCTCTATTGGCTTGGAATCATGGTTTTAAATCTTAAAAATAGTTTTTTTCATTAAAAAATAATTATTTAATGTATTTTTCTAAAACTGGTTCGTTTAGACCAAACCAATCCCGGTTAGACTGGTTCCGGTCGGTAAACCAGTTCATTAGGTGGACAGGTCCAGTCACCGGTTCCAGTTTTAAAAACTATGATATCAGGTCAAGCAATCAGATTGCAGAAGTAGATACCTTCAAGAGTCATCTCAAAGCCTTTTTTACTTCACCAAACCTTTGATAACATGCTAATTTTATAGTGCACTTAAGACGAGCACAAGTTTTCTGCTGGATAATTACTTCCAATGATACAATTACTTCTTTAGCACATTCCACATCATAAAGCAGTTACACTTCAAAAAAATTCAACCATAAATACAGTAGGGCAGTAGAGATCACAATAAAACAATGATGCACAAGAGACAAAAATTTATCCTAGGAAAATCCAAACTAGGGAAAAACCCAACAAATCTTTTTCAAGGAGAAATTGTCCAATTCAATCAATAATGTACATCAGATTTTCCAATCAAAATATCATCCCATTGACCATACCATATTCCAATTCAAACCAAGTCAAAAGAGAGATAAAGACAAACTTCTGCTCACAAGTCAAATCTGGTAAAAGATGTTCAAATTCAGCCTTCTACTGCTCTTGGTCAACTAAGGTCAAAGGTGCCAAATTTTGGCCCTGCTGCTCCACAAAAAGATTCGGTCAAACTGCCCAATTTGACATGGGGTCAAAGCTAGTCAAAACAAAAATGTCAATGCCAAAATATGTCTAGAAAATCAATCAACCTTCAGTCAATGATGCTAGAATATTCACTCCAATATGCCAATCAAAGATTCGGTCAATGCAACCCAGAAAATAGTCAAAGTCAACATTAGTCAAACATATGAAAAGTTGGTCAAAGTGTATTCCCTCTCCTTCGCACATGTGAACAGAAATATTCTTCTCTTGGGGTCTTCTTGTCAATTAATGTGTTTTATCTTGTGGGTTTTGACTAAGAGTCAAACCCCTCCAATTGGTGGGGCCAACCGATCAGATTTGGAGCATACATGAAGAATAAATACTAAATTGTTTCCCCTTGACTTTGCTGACTTAAATACCAACCACAGTCAATATTTCAACAAATATGTGACCATGAAAAACTTTAGGGTCTAAATTTCGCCCATGGGCTAATTTTCCATGCTATTTCCCAAGCATTATATTCACCAATTTTAATTTTTTCTAAAAATGATTTGCCCAAATTCTACAGGTTAAAACATAATATTATTTTACCTTAAAAGTCACCAAATTTGTATAGAAGCTTAATAAAATCTTTAGAAAATTCAATATTTTTACAAAAATATTGACAAACACTTTAGTGTGTGCATATTAAGTAGTAAGATTCATCAAGGTTTCTACACTTTAAGATAAGATTCCATTCTTACAATTATGTGACCCTATGGGGAGAATTCCCTAGTACTTTGGGGCTACACTAGCATTATATTAGCATCCTCATTTGATTGGCTTCACCATGCCATAGAGCACTTAGCATATATCCCCCCCCTTTAGTATATGGTTTATTACTTTGACAAGTGGGTATGAGCTCTTATGGATATTTTTCAGACATGGATGGGTTACTTATGAGGTGCATCAGCGTCTTACATCAATTAGTCCCCTTATTTGGCTCAAAAATGGAGGCATGTACATAATTATCATCCTTTCATGCATCTTTTGGAGAGATATTTCTCTTCTTGATCATGTGGATGACTTGGCATTTGGATTACTGATGATATATGGCTTGGATCTAACATATTTGTTAAAATTGGCAACGGGCCAAACTCCATGTGGGTCATCTTATTTATGGCAGCTAATATTTTTCTTGCACTCCTCTCATCGAGAGGTGTAGGATTGATCTAAAGATCATCCGATTCCAATAAGTATTCATAGAGATATGAATTTATTTGTGTTAGGGACAATTCGTCAAGGTCGGCCAGCGACCAAATAACCCCCACTTGTGCTCAACATTTTATTATAAAAGGAGGTGGCTTGATAGTCATTTGGACACACACTTCACTCTTGACTTCTCTCCACTTGTTTTGAGTTTTAGTGGCAAGAGAAATCTAAGAGGATGAAGCCCTAAACGTAGGTCTAGAAGGAGACCCTATACACAGCGAAAGAAGGATGCCCTAGTCACTGTCATAATGAAGCCTAGCTGCAAGCCTTGTGAAGGTTTGGCCGCAGTTCAAAGGGAAATCTATCCATTGTTTAGGGAAGCTCCAATACACAGCAAGGTAGCCCTAGCCGCAAATGTAAGGAAGGTTATAGCCCAGCTTTGAAGGAGCCATAGTTGACGTAATAACGTGCCCTAGCCACAGTCCATTCATAGATAAACGCAGTCATGATGCCCTAACCCTATATGTTGTTATGGAAGGGTTTCTAGTCATGCAGGACAGCCCTAAGACACAACAAAGAGGCTAGCACAGCGAGGCAGTTTGGGGATTGTGTTAAGTGCTCATGGAAGGATATACGAGCTATTGTTTTAGGGTAACCGAAGTGTTGGTTGGAGGGCCGAGGGTCTGTTCTTCAAGGCCGAGACAGGAAGGATAAGTTGCAGGGTTGTTTGAGGTGGTTCTTGGGTGGAGAAGCCTTAGGAGAGGCAGGGTAGATTGTTGTGGTTAGGCCATAGGCCCTACCTCACTGTTGAAGGGTAGCGTAAGGTATATTGAGGGTTGTTCATGCCCAGAACAACATCAAGTCAAGTGATCATCTCTCCTAATATAGGCCACAGCCAAGGAGGTTTGTTTGGGTGACTGTTTAGGGGCTACCAATATGCCCTAACCAGTCACAGTCACAACAGTTATATTGCAGACATGAAATTGCAATAAGACATAGTGATAGTGCAGTAAGATGCATGGGCAGCATGATGTAGTAAGGTGCATAAAGAAACATAATAAATGCAGTGACTGTTGTAGGCAGCATGGATGTTGTACAGCGCAGCACATTGCTACAGCTTGGTGATGATGAGCATGATGTGAATAGTGCAACAGCAAAAGGTATTGAAGCAACATGTTGAAGTGATGATACATTTCAATAAACATTGAGCACAGTGATAGGTACAGTCATGATTAATGAAGCATGATGAGATGCAGCATAGTGATGATGGGTATAGCATGGTGCAGCACAATGAGGTGCAACATGATGATGAGGTGCAGCACAATGATAAGTGAAGCATGGTGATGGAGTCACCTTGGAGAATTTGTTGGAGCAACATGTCTTCAATTGAGTTCAGCTACCTCATGTATCATCTTCTTAGAGATGATCTTTGCTCTTATTATGACAAGTCAAAATGTTGACTTCTGAAGTATATGTACTTTCTCTCTCTCTATTGAACTACTGAAGAACATATAAGAAGAATTAATCAAGGGTTTCCTCACATTGGGGTTTGTCCCTGACTGGTGCCACATCATGTGTCCTCTTGCCTTGGCTTGTCTTCCACGATTTACGTTTATATTCTATCTGCATTTTACTATCATGCTAAATGGTGATTGATAATCTGGAATTGATATTGAGCTAATATGGAAAATTGAAGTAAATTTGCTATCAGCATAGAACATACCTAAAATTAACAATATTGCACATTATCTCATGATGGATTGATCCCTTGCATTATGGAGCTAGCCCTTGGTACCCTTATGGAGGGATGTTACATCCTGGATCTTGAGCTTGAGTGACATTGCACAATTTTGCTATGCCTTATTGATGAGCGACCTACCTTAAGAGGACACCCTACACAACTTTGCATGAAGTAGTACTCACACATGCCATCCTTAGAACAGTACCTTGCACACATGTTAGAGGGATGGTCTTATTTTATAGGTTGATAAGCGGCAACCGCCTTTTCCTCATGGAGATAGTTAATCATTGATGACATTCCATGTGTGTTCTTCATAGACTTGAGACCTAGTTTCATGGGTCCACTTGTTGGGCACTTGATTTAAGGAGAATGTTCGCCATTTGAGGCCACATTGCTTGCACTAATATTTACGATTATTGTTGAAGACGTCATGTTATGGAACCCTTGTTGCACATTTATTTATGATTAGAGGAGGACATCTCGCCTTAGAGAGACACATATCAATTATTCTAGGGTTTTCCTTGATCATTACACTTGTTTTCATGCCACCGATGACGATCTTTCACATTGGAGGAGATCTAGGAGGTTTGGAACCTAGATCTAGGGTTTAATTACATATGTTGAGTACATCCTAGCTTCAGGAGCAGTTACCTTTTAATAGGGTGTGTATATTTCTACCAGATTAATGCAATTGGATGCAAAGTGGACACAAGATTTCCAAAATGTGGTCATAATAGAAATTCCAACAAAATTGACAAAGTTATGGAGTTTTCAAAATTCTTGTGAGGGGCCATTCCAAGTATCGTATGCCACTTGGAGGTTATTGTTCGCACATTTATACAAGATCTATTAATGAAGCGACTTCTCTTAGAGGTTTTTATGGAGGATGTTGGAGTATGCCATGTCTTAAGCCCACTTTAATGGAGACATCCCACCTTCAAGGAGCTAATTTCAATTTTGTTAGAAACTTGTACAGTTGGGATAACCACTTCATTATTTTATTATCATTTGACTTGTCACATGAGTTGATTATGAGTTAGCATTATTATATTGTTTTCCTAGTAGAGATTAGAAGATCTAGGAAAATAAATCATATTTTAATGTAAAAGGAGATGGCAGTACAAGCCTATGAAAAGACTAGCACTCTCCATTTGTAGTCATAATTGATTTGTGAAGAGTCTCCTCTCTTGGAGCTTTGTTGAATATCTTTGTCTTGGACGCTTAATTTAAGTTCAAGAGATTTTGCTTATCATATATGAAGCTATATTTTATTTGTAATTGTTGTCAGTGGACACTAGGAATTGCTTGCAAAGACCTTATTATGAAAAGACATAAAGAAAGGTTCATTTACCATTTGTGGAAAAGTTCATCTTGTTGAGAGTTGTTTTTGGAACAATACTTTACTGTAGGACTCACTCTTATAATGTTGTTCAAGTGTGGAACCTTTCAGAACCCCTCCAAGTATATTTTTTCATCATTTAAC
Source organism: Pinus taeda (assembly GCA_000404065.3). Taxonomy (NCBI): domain Eukaryota; kingdom Viridiplantae; phylum Streptophyta; class Pinopsida; order Pinales; family Pinaceae; genus Pinus; species Pinus taeda. The sequence goes on from APFE030323694.1 coordinate 74,303, forward strand.
AACAATTTAAAGCTAATTGTGGCATGTAAAACAGCTTCGTGTGTCTTAAGCATTCATTAATTAATCTCTTTAGGTTTCCCTCCTGACTCCATTAGCCCATAATTATATATGCAACAGTGCCCTATCCTCCATCACCATCTTATTCTCATTATACTACAAAAAGGAAAACATTTTTTTGCTAGATTTGTCTCTTCATATCATCTCAGAGCCTTATTTTTCTATCATTGGTAATCCTAAAACCTAGGGATCTAGGGATGTTCCAAACGCAATTTTTTTTAAGAAAAAACAAGAATTTGATTGAGGCAACCTAATATTCAATCCTATGGCCTTGGTATTTGTAAATTTTAGTTAACAATTGTATGTTCTATAATTAGCACAATTTACTTCAATGTTCCTTAGCAGCCCAATAATAATTTCCAATTTCAAATAGCAATCACAATGATCACATTGATAGTAAAAGCAGATAGAACATAAAACAAACTACAAAAGACAAGCCAAGATAAGAGGACCCCAGATTTGGTGGATGCCAGGGAAAAAAACCCAATGTGGGGAAAACCCTTTGATCAAAATCAAAAGTTCAGCAGAGAGACAGAGTACAAAAGTCAAATTAACTTGCCCAATATAAAGTCGAAACAGCCTTGAAAATTTCTGCAGCCAAACTTCAGCCCTAACCAAAAATTCAACATTGGTCAAACTAGCAGCAAATCTTCCTTAAAGCATCTCGGTGTTCCTTGGTCAAACTTGGCCTAATCAAGAGGTCAAATTCAACCCAAAATAGCTCGATCAAAATCGATCAAAGGAGTGAAAACTTTTGTAATTTTTTATAGTCAAACAGTACTCAACGTAGGTCGAACAGCCCAGAATTTCTCGGTTTTTGTTCGCAGCAATGCGGCCTAGAAAAATCGAACCTTTGACCCTCAAAACACAATCAAACTTGGTCAGCGACCCATTGGTCAATGCTGGTCAAACCTGTTTTTGAAGTCTAAAATTCCGGCCTGTAATTCTGCCCAAAATATTTGTCCTCCTAACCACACGTGTGAGAGAGAGAGGTTGCCCAATAGTTGTACGAACCAATTTGATGAAGATAGAAAGAAGAATGTGTGAGGGATGAATGTCCAAATGAGGTGAGAGGTCTCTTGTATTTATACAATTTGTTGTGGGTGAAGAAACACATCCATTGGGCTTCTTGAGCCTACATAATGATGAAGTCAACCTAATCAATTTGCACATGTGTGGGCATAAATTCAAAATCACACTTCTGCTTGTCCGAATGAGATTATCTTTATATCAATCTTCGACCTCTCGAAAAGAGGAATCGAATGCAATCATCATCTCCATAAAATGAATTGTCCCAAGGTGGAGTCTGGCCCTAGTTGCCAATTTTAACAGTATTGCTATGCAATTCATGGTAATATTAAATTCTTAAAGTATAAGTGACATTCTCCTTTATCTTTCATTTTCATCTTTTTACTTAAATTGTTAGCATTACCATGAAATGACTCAAAATGTTTGAGAGTAGTTCCGACATAGTTGGATTTGATATGGAGAAAGTGGAATTTTAGATCTCACTCAAAATCCAACAAACTGAACAGTTTTCAAGATTGGGGGGATTGCAACGTTTCCATTGGATTTTGTCATGCACAAGGGTATGGAACTAGTGTTTAAGCAAGAGCACCAAACTCTCTATGTACCTTGACGTTAGTGGCATTGGTTATCAAACTCCTCTATCATGGCCCTTCTAAAATTGTACCCATCAGTGAAACAAAATCTTGACTCAACATGCTACATTATTTTCTATCGTATTTTAATGCTTAAGTTGGAGATATCGATGACGAAGATCCCAATATAGGCAATGATTTTAATGATAGGTAGGTATTTGTTGTAGCATGATTTTTTTTGGATGTTAGAAGCCATCTAGAGCCTATTTGTTGATGTGTTCTTGGTTCAAAGATGGACTGCAATCGATGCTATAATGGTTATGTGCACCCTTACATGCTATACAAATGAGAACTTTTGCTTATTTCTGAATAAATGGTTTGGATTCATATGGATGCACATGAATATATATGTTTTTCTTTAAATTTTGAATATTTATGTGTTTTTGGTCGACTGTTTTCTTGGTCCGATTTTCTTACCAATTCCAGTCTAGTTTCGACTAGTTCCCGGTTCAAAGGGTTTTCCAGTTTAGTTCTGATAACATTTTTAATCAGAAATACTTCATCTCAGCCAAGCTACAAATTGATCCAACCTCAAGTGGCACGAGCATGGTCGAGACTTCTTAGTAGATCTTAGATGATTGCTCGATCTTGGGAGAATCCTCTGAGATGCCCTTTAAATCTCCTAGGTTAATTTCTTATGAACACTAGTGGATCTATGTTGTTATTCACCCCAAACATATTCTTTAACCATTTACTCATTGGTGCTGAGGTTAAACCTCTCCTCATATTAAAATTTGTATTTTACTCTATTCGAATTAGGCTATAATCCACCCACATAGTGTTTGGCTTTGTTAAATTTGTTCTTCCATAATTTATGTGATGCTTGCATAAATTTAGGTATATGTAAAACATAAATCTGCAATACATTTCTTTATATTTCTGTAGTTAGACATATTTACCAGGAATTATTGCCCAATTTATGGAATTATTAATATAAATTTAGGTAGGAGTAAAAAGTAAATATGTTGTACGTAAATATTGTAACAACCCCAAAAAATTTAACAGTCCGTTGAGGCATTTCTCAACCAAAGCTCTAATACCATGCACAGTTTTCTCCATTTGGTAATTACTTCCAATGATATATGAACATCATTAAGTAATTACTCGCTGAAAAATTCATTTTTTTAGAAAACGTTGGCCTCTTCCTTAGATTTGCTTCCATGTGTGAGAGAGAAAAATGTATGAGTGATAATTGTAAAAAAACCACAATTGCAATAAAATCGAAACTGTTTGCTAATTTTGGCAGCTAGGGAGAAATCCCCTAGTCCTCCCTCCTAATTGAGCAAACAGAGAAAATGAATATATATTTATTGAAAGGAATTAATTATAATTTTACACCAAGTCGGCCTTAAAGCTTGGAGGGAAAATTGTTTAATAAAATTCAAATTTTCAAATTCGAATCGGCTTGGTAAATAGATGTTTCTTTTCGGACCCTCAAACAATTATAAATACCCTGTTGTATTGATCTCAAAGGGCAACTTCAGATAGCATATTCTTCTCTGTGATTTTCGGATCATTACTTCTGAGTTGTTCGAATCATTTGAGGCAGTTTGTTGGGCATCCTCTCTGGGTTATATCTGAGGGTTTCTTGTTTGATTTATTAGGGCTTCAGTGGGGCTACTATCTTTGCACTTCTTACTGCAATTTGATGGAAGTGAGTTATGTCAACAGACCCTATCTTGTGATATGAATTGGCAGACTTGTGATGCAACGTTGCAGAACTATTCATATGTGAGTTGCAAACCTATTTCTATGCGAAATTGCAGAACTATTCTATGCAAGTTGCAGATATGCTACGGGACTCGCATTTCTCCTGCAAGACTTTCACATGGCTAGTGGACTCGCATTCTGCTACAGAACTCACATATGCCTCAGGTTAATACTTTCTTGCTCACCACAGGTCTGTAATCTCTCTCTCACTCAACACAAGCCTGTACTATCTCACATCTCTATTCTGGATATGATCTCACTTAGTCTCACATCTCTATAATGATCATGGTCTCACGTTTTTGCAATTGATACATATTATGTATGGCATTATTCCTCTGTGATATTGTTGGCATCATCATACAGTACGTATGGCATCAAATCTTCGTCTTATATATTCATGTGGCATCATTACTCTATGGTCAGTCCAGTAACATTCATGGCATCATCTTATATGGTTGTCGCATGATATATGATCTTGCATCTAACTCATTGATACCAAATCTTCAGTACAGTAACACAACATTGGCTGAAACTACAGTGGCTCATTGTGATAGTTATACAGCAATTTACTGTGGTATTTCCGTAGTCGTACATTGTTGACCTTGTTCTTGTCAGTAATATAGTTTATTGCATCAGTGATATAGCCATGTTATATAGAATCTTCAATATCACTCTCGCTCCATTTGATGGCTCTTTATCTCTTATGCATGGTTCATCTTGTTGTGAATGGTTGAAATCTTGATTCACATAGGGCAGTGATCTTTTATGATTCAATGGACAGCAGTCTTCTACAGGACAGAGTGCAGAGATCTTCTACGAAGACATGAGATAGTGATCATGATATAATTCATATGGCAGTGACCTTTTTCAATGGCAGTGGTCTTACTCCTATGATATTGTTACTTGCAGTAATGTGGCAGAAGTCTTCTTGGACTCATCTGGTTATCGGAAGTTAGTTCACAAATGAAGTTGTGAATTGACTGGCCCTAGGTGGTCTTATATGATTGACGATGTCTCATGATGTTATGCTTTGCATCTCAGGTGACCAATTGATAAATATCTAAATAGAAGAAGAAGAATTGAATTCTGGGTTTTCCCCCTTGTAAATTTTTGCCCTGGTCTCCAACCAAATCATGGTGTCTCTATTTGTGCATTCTTCTCTTCTGAAGTTCCTTATATTATTCTGTTGCATTGTAGATGATATTGTTCTTTCTAGATAATTGTTAATGATGTGATGATGCTATGGGGTGAATGCATATGTAAATGATGAAAAGTATAAAAATCCCATTATCTAAAGCAAATAACAATATTGCCCTAAGAAAAATTAACATTATTCTTCTAACTGATGCAGTTTATTTGCCTTTTATTATTTGATTAACGGCAAATAACGAATAGCTCACTACTGCAATCTTCACAATTAAAATAAATGTTGCAGAAAATAAATCAGGAACTGAGAAATAGAAGCGCACACACAACATCACACCAATATTAGGACTAATGTCCCCGGAAAAACCCTGAAGGAAAAACTGGTCAGCATATGAGGGTTTATATTTTATTATCTTCAGCAAATTAGAGACTACATAGATTTGCTTGCCAAAACACTGACAAAGCTTCAGAAAATTTTCTCCAACACGCCAACTGGCAGATTGACCTGGAAACCCTTTGTTTCTCTTGCAAAATCAATGTCAGGCCTCCTTCAATCAATGTGCACAAAAAATGTCGTTGTGAGAATTACGCACTAGCTGGAAACTGAGATTCAGCTGATCCTGCACTCCTTTGGTGATCTTGCACTCGTACTACGCAACTCGCTCTATCCTCCGAATTTGATCCCCGAAAACTGGAAATACGATCTGTTGACTAGATTTGTGCACTGGAGAACTTGCACCCACTGGTATAGCTTTCCTGCAGAAGAAATCAACTTTCCTTGTGACTCTGGAAATCTGTGGAAATCTCTCTCCAATTTCTGCTGAAACCCTCTCACTGATGCTTCTCTGGCTCGAGCTCCTCAAATACTGCACACTGGGTAACTTACACTGCCTTGCTCTCTTGCTCATTTGATGTGTCTTCTCCAAGCCCCATCGACTTGCTCATATAATTCTCTTGAGGGAGCACCAATGACCAAGATCTAGTCGTGATCGATGGCTCAAATCAGCTTAAACTCTGTCAAATTACTTTTGAGATGTCTCTAGAGCAAAAGTCAATTTCCTTAATTAATATACTTTAAAAAACCTATTTTCCTGAGTTAGACTTGGGAAATTTTAATTATTCCGTCAATTAATTAAATTAAGGTGCTTCGGAGCCATATATCACGAAACCATTTCTGGATATTGGAGATCTCGTGTTCCTTAGCCTCTCTGACACCTTAGAGACTAGAACACATGTCCAATGCTACCACAATATCCAAAAACTAACAATAAGCGTGTATAAATTAGAAGTTCATGTGTCTTTATATACTAATATTAGATTGTCCCAAAGAGACACGTCACTTTGTAAATTAAATTTAAAATTTAATTTAATTTACTTTATTTTAATTTTAACTTAAATTAAAATTAAAATTAAATTTTAATTTATTTCTTTTGATTTTAACTTGTGTAGCTGGGGAATACCACCCACAGCTACCAAAAAATAAACAAAATCCCACCAAAAGAGGGACCCGAGTTTAGTCTCCTCAAGTAGTATGAGTTTGTTGGGTTAAGGTTGCACAAGGAGGAGGGAGTTAACTCTCCCTTTGATCACACTTGGCATCCCTTTAATATGCTGCCGCTACAACAGCTCCCATGCAGTCCCTTACAGCCAATTAGAGATCACGCAAGCAGTCAAGGAGACTCCCATGCAGCAGAGAAAGAGACACCTGCTTGACATCAGTTTTGAAGGACGAGTTAGAAGTGGAGTTTCTCCACACCTTTACCCCACACATGGAGCAATTCATGGGATCTAATGGCAGCTGTTACTACACGTCCTACATTGATCCTCTTGATTGCACCTACAGCCAGTGCGCAGGACACTACAGGCAATCACTCAACAGTGTGTCTACACTTGTAGGATTCAAGCTGCCTAGGGATCTCCTCCTCTTGGCCACTTGTTTAGCTCTCTTCTTGGTATTGTCTCCCATTTCTCCTATAAATATAACCCATTTGCTCATTGTTTCCCATGGTTAAAAGACTTGAGCTGGGTGAAGTATACAATTTTTGTACTATGATATTTTCTTGATCAATAAAGAAGACTTTGGAGGTCACGGAATGTTGTTCTTGCCTTATCATATGTGGAGGTAGCCCTCTGTTTGTTCATGCTTTTATTGCTCTAAATCTTACAAGTGTAGGCCTTTGATAGGGACAGTGTTGTCCAAGGAGAGAGTAGTAAGTTACTGTTTCTCTTGTTGATTTTGCAAAATAGATTTAGTTGCTTTATGTACTTGTGAATAGCATATTTCAACTTTTTTTTCGTAAAGTCACACCTATATTACTAATGGTTTGTGGGCAAGATCCATAGTGTTTTACAGGCTATCTCCCACCTTGAAGTTGGCCATATCCTCGGCTATATCAGCCACCATCAAGACACTAAGCACTTTATTTCACCAATCCAAGCATCTCCAAAGGACTGTCCAAGGACCTGCAAAACAGGACATTGAGAGGGCTTTAAGGAGCCCCAAGACTCGCCTTCTTTCCTTCATTTAAATCTAAAATATTTCTTGATCTTTTTCACTTGTGCTCTTCATTGAAGATATGGATCTAAGGCTGATTAATGATTAATCTACTGTTGTCTAAACGGCAGTAGATTAACCAAGAAAAAGCCAAGCTTTCCTTGGCTTTCTCTTGGTCAAGTAGTATATAAGTTTAATCCGTTTAACTTAGAGTTTTTTTCTTATCATATGCTAGTAATCTTAGGTAGTTCTAATCATCTTTTGAACACTTTCGATCATAATTACCTCACTGATTTTTGCAAACCCGTGACAGCACAAGGGGAAACGCTGGTGGTTTTTGCCCGGATTTTGAGGTTGGCGCACCAGAAGATTACCTATAACCAATTCTTGTCAAAAACCAACATTTCTACCTTGTAACCTCTCAAAAAGGGGATCTATCATCCTTTGATCTTTCAAAAGACCCTTGTAACTTTCTTAAATTGATTATCCTCTTTTTTGTGGCAAAGGAGCTCCTGTTTCCTCTTGATTTTTATCTCTTACTTTTGTGAAGGATCTAATCAAGCATTGCAATCTAAATCAATAAAGTGCTGATTCCTTTTGGGAGTTAGGGGATTTCTCCCCCATAAACATCCCTCTTCCCCATTTGGGGACTTGTCTTGTGGTTGTGCTTGAGTAGTTTCATTTTTCTTGCCATCGATCAAATTAACATAGAGTAGGTAATCACATTTTGCATCTAGCTTAGTTTTCCTTTTATTTCATGCAATCTAATGCAATCTAATCTAGTTTAGAGTTTTTTTCATTAATTTGTTCTAACTGCAATCTAGAATAGCAACTGCTTTTCATTTGAGCGAGCCACTTTTCTTGATTCAGTTCACATTCCATTTGAAGCTCATTAGATTAATTGCAATTTCTCTTTCGATTTAATTGTATTCGTTAGATTTCTTTCCTTTCAAGAAGTAATTAACCTCCAGCCATTTGCTGGCTGAATAGACTGATTCGGGACCATTTCCCTCTTATGTCTTCTTATTCTAGGATTGGGGGCAATTGGTAGATACTTGACTTGCTAAATCAAGTTGGGTTACCCAACATTAGATCTACTTGCAAGTGGACTACTTGTGAGAGTTTGGGGAGCACATGGAGCCTCAGCTTCCTCCTTTGGACCTCCTTGCAGTTTTCCTTAAGCCAACGAGGATAAGGCCTAAAGAGAAAGCTAAACATTAGATTAGTCTTGGTCTTTTGAAATCATCATTGAAATTAACTTAATTTCAAGCAACAACCTAATTTAATCTAAAACGAACCAAGACACATTCCAAAACATTTTGATTTCTGCAATCTAATACTGACCATTTGCCTTTGCTTTCAAACTTTTATCTTTTATATTTCCAAGACATTTTCTTTTCAAGTACCTTCTCATTCACGCAATTATTTTTACTATCAAAGCATTTGCATTTTGGGCAATCATCATTTTATTTCCAAGCAATTTACTTTCTATGTCATTGTCTTTACTTGGAATATTTTATTTTGAGGTACTTTACATTGGGCACTGGTCTACATTTGTTTAATCTTGTTTATTATTGCAATATATTTACTTGTGAAACATTATGATTATTATGCCCATGAAATTGATGCACATGCCTTGAATTCATTTGCTGCAATTTACATATTGAAAATTGGATGCATCTTGGTCATTGTAATTAACTCCTAGAACTTGACTTGTTTAACATAGATTTGGTCGAGTCTTAGTTTCTTTTCAGTAGGATCCACCCTACTTGGCTTCACTAGGAGTTAGCCTAGACAGAGGAGTTGAAATTTGAGTGGCAGTTGTTCAACTTGAAACTTGCCCCAAAGCCACACCAATTGGAGTTAAAGATTTCCCCCATGATATCCCAACTGTGAATTTAGGCGGCAACACCCCTTCAGCTAGCACCTTGTGGATTGGGGATTTTATCATTAAATGTGTGTTGGGGAGATAACACTTCTCAAATTTGAAAGGGAATAAATTCTGTAATTAACGGTTGCTACATAAACTTCCTTTGATACACATCAAATGTTCCATGAGCCAAGATGGACAAAATTACAAAGAGTGCTTAATAAAAATCATCTATACACAATAGGCATTGTTAGCAACCAAATTGGATTTTATAAAAATCCAATCAGAGTGCTTAATAAAGTCTGTTTTGGGGTATTATTATCACAATCCAAAATTACTGGAAATAGAACACTACCACTATGTACTATTTCCCTACACTTCAGGTTAGTGCTTACTAACCAAAAGGAGGGAATCCCTAGATGACTTCAGGATTCCAACTATGATGCAATAAGCAAGCAGTAACACATAAACCAAACTTTGTAGCTCATTGCCCTAGCAAATCTGTGCACAAAACTGGAAAAAACAGCAATAAGTAAATAAGCTCATAACCCTTTGAAACAGAATTTACAGCAAGCTGTAAATTGACAGTTTTGCTAAAAGGGCACAGAAATATATGCAGAAAATTAAGATGAAGCTGGGCATGAAACCTAATACAACTATACGAAAAAAATACACTTTTCTATGTGCATAAAAAGTACAGAGACAAATTATGATTGTCCTACAGTCTACTGAATTAAATGCTGCTGTTTTTAGTACTTTTTAAATTTATTTTATGTTTCCCAGATTTTTGAATGCACAGAAGCTAAGAAAAATGAAAGGTTTTTCCATATTTCTACGATAAAATTGAAATTGCAGCCAGCTGATCTCTCTGTAATTCACCCATAACAAAATTAAAATGACCTAATTGCCCACTTAAATATGCCTAAGAACCACATTATTCAATATTTTGATATGGAAGTTTGGTTTAAGTGAAAAATCAAGAGTTAATATTAAGTAAACCAGTGCCTTTTAATGGAGTCAAAGAGATGGAAAAGATAAAAGGTGAATAGGGCAGAATAATTTGAAGCCTATCCCTCAGACCTTGTCAAGATCAAGATTAAAACACATGAAAGCCCAAGAATATAGAAGTTCCACACACAAAGAACATGTAGAATTTGCCAAGAAAATCTGTGTTTTTAATATCAAAAGTTGTAGATTGAACAAAGTTCTGACAAGTTTGGACAACAATACTCCATGGTACAAACCACCCCTACTAAAGTAATTGTCATGATCCAACAAAACAAATCACCGCCACTGGTATTCCGTGCTAGCAATAGTCTCAACCTCTCTAGGAAGAATAAGCAACGAAAAGGGGGAAGCACAAGCTCAAGAGCTTGCACAAGAAAGTCAAACTTTTCTTCTCCCTGCTTAATACAATATATAGAACTAGAATGAAAGATAAATGAGGGAGAGAAAGCATAAGAATAATCCACTGCAAGTATATCAATACTCCTCTCCAGTAATAGTTGCATGTAATAATACCTCAAAAAATATCCACCGTACAAGTGGTCGAACCTCCATGAGCGAATAAGCTATGTTGTGGTAGTTTTGAGGCCAAAGGAACAACAGGGACAGGAGGATACATGCTAGGGACAGCCAGAGCATAACCCAAATTTTCAAAGGGACACAGATTTGGGGATAGCAAAAACATATATATATATATAGATATAGATATAGATATATAGTATTGGAGACAACCCTTACGCTTGCCAATTCTGGAAAAAAATGCAATTAGAAAAAGGGCCAATTGACATTCTATTATTGGCCCCGAGACATAAGTAAAATGCAATTTACCATTAGGAAATTTGAATGTAACTATTTGCAATTTGCAATAAGCTCCAAGAGGTGTCTATGAGACAAACAACTATCTCTATAGCAGCTTTTCTCCCTTGTATTTCTTGTTAATGATGATTTGCTAAAACTTGAAAGGCATTCCCTTCTCAATAGGTTCTGCAGATTTTTACCATTGTGTTGAAACCACTACAAAGCACTTTGGTTCTGTAAAGAGATTGTATTCATATTTCAGATTAAGAAGGCAATTAAATAAGAATCCAGTGTCCACTTAAACATTTAGTACCCAATCCAAGTCGTCACTATCAGAATGTTTTCACAATGTTAGAGGGTGGGATTGTGGAAGAACTTGACTTGAATGAAACCTAGAAACCCCTGTACAATATGTAAAAGCTAAAATGACCCCAAAAATTAGAAGAACAAGAGCAATCACCACAAGGATCAGCCCTTCGAAATGTTGCAGTTCTTACCTTTTTGACATGGAGCCTTTGTTTGTTGTAATGTTGTTGCTAAAAAGACAATAGTTAAATCACCAGAAACCCAAATTGAAACCCATCATACAAAACCCATGTTTTGAATTACAACGTCGATTTAATTTTTAGATTTAGTGTAATATAGAAAAATAGATGGAAAAATGTCTTTTGTCAAATAAGAAGATACATGCTTGGAATATCTCCGAAATTTGCCTGAAGCATTCCTGAAATCTGCCCAAAACATCCCCAAAATCTATCTGAAACATCCCTGAAATCTGCCAGAAACATCTTAGGAATGACCAGCAAGTCCCTGAGTCCCCAACAGTTCAAGGATGTTAACTCGAGTTCCGCAGGTCCCCAAAATATCAGAACAAAGGGTACGGTGTTTTCTTGGGGAGGATGGGTCCCTAAGCAACATAGAAAATAAATCAACAAGATTAAATTCAGAACAACAAACTTAGGGATTCCGAAATAGTAAAGTGGATAGGCTTAACTTAGGAATGGGATAAACCAAAAAAAATACTAAATAGCAAAACATCTTACCAAAGTAAGCTGCAACATTTTATCTTATCCCGTCTCAAGGACAAGAATAGCATGTGTGAACTCAAAAATAGCACAAGCAATCTATCCAAAAGGATGTGTCCCTTATAGGTTACTCTACCACAAAGTCAAATTTCAAGCCAAGGTCAAATAAGGGATCATCAAGCAGATCACACCAAAAGCCTCCAAAGGCTTAACACTATCCAAAGTAGACAATATCTCCACACGGGCCCACCAAGCTAAATATAGACTATGCCAAGCAAAAGGCCATTGAAAATTCAAAGTTCTCAAAATCCTCCAAATGCATCCTCAAATATGACATCAGATCAGCAATCAGACCACTCTCCAACAACTACTATATATAACTTCTTCTCAGATTTGCCTAAAAACAGAGCCCCGTGCATATCTCCCTCAAGGGTGTCCAAAACTATAAATGGATCATGCAAAAGATGAGATCACAAACTCACCTAGATCACACCCCTTAGGAGTCTTTGATCATCCATACTTACTCTGAATACAACACTAAATCTATAAGTATGGATTGCCTACTGTCATTCCAACACATGTCCACATGTGCCCATGATGTGTCCTTTGCATCTAACTCTATAAAAATAACATGTCAAAACCTTGTCCAACCATCTATCTCTGAATAATAAAGACATGCAACCATGTGTCAAATTTGAAAGGCACTCAAAGAACCATAGATGCCAAATGGTGAACTCTGTAACCATGACCTCACAATGAATGATAACCATGAATGTGTATTGTAGATTAACACAGATTTGTAAAGTTGAATCTACTGTTAACAGGTGCATCATGGGATGGACTCGCTAATTGATCCATCCTTCGACATTGACAGTTCATGGAGTGCTTTTCAATGTTGCACATGGTCACAATCTTTTATTATTCAAGGGTAGATTGCACAACAAGTTCTAGAACAAGTAACTTATATATAGGTATTAGGTACATCCAAAGGACACATCACATGTAGCAGAAGCATCGATTTCCAGTAGGAGCAAGTTGCCCCATAGTTGCAGATTCAATGTAGCATCCAAAACAAGCACGGGAGGACAATTACTCCTAAAGGGCATAGTTAGATTAGTATTTCTTGCAATTTCTTGATTTCAATATTTGCAATCTTAATTTTTTATGTTTCTTGAAATTCATCTTTTACAAGACCTGATTGTATTTTTCGATACCATTTATGGAGAGGTGCGTGCAGTTTAGATTTAAGGCCAATCAAAGAACATAATAAAGGAACAACAATAGTGCTCAAAATTCTAGTAAAGGCTTCTTGGGAAACAACAATTATTTGTTTCTACTCTCATCCTTCACAATATAATTAGAAAACCAATGTATGTAACAGATTACGATCTGGAAATAAATCTTAAGCTAGTGCCCAAATACCTGTGAAAACATAAGGTTAATAATAATTCATCATGTTCTTAGCATATGTATCACTATCTTCCTCCCTATATCAAGGCTAGTTAATCTAAATCAGAATTTCATAATATATTCATGCAATTTTTCCTTCCAAATGTAAACTTCTTTAGCTTTCTGAAAACCTGCCGTATGTACCAAGTGCAGAGACAAATCAAGTTGTTAGTTTTTAGATTCCCACTAAATTAAATCCAACAGAGCATCTTGGAATGTGAAGTCACCTCTCTTATCTGGGGTTCAAAACCCATATCTAGCATTCTATCGGCCTCGTCCAATACAACAAATGAGATCCTGGAAAGAGAGCTGTTTCCTTGTTGTAGATGATCTATAAATCTTCCAGGTGTGGCAACAACAATTTCCACTCCAGCTCTCAGCTCTGATCTCTGAAAAATAACAGATTTCCAAGGCCAAAAATTTTAATATTAACAGAAAGAAAAAGAAAAAAAGAGGAAAGAATAGGAAACACAGATATAATAACTACAACATATTTCCTTTTTGTTTTATCATATTTATAATTTTCTTGATGTTTTTACCTTTTGAACATACTATATAATGAGCTTCAAGCAATTTTTCAATGGCATCCAATTACAGATGAGAAGACTCGTACAAATATGAAAACTAAGAAATTAAAAACCAGAAATCTCTTTATAGATGGATCCAGCTGTTTTGTACCTGCTCAGCAATGTTTGTTCCTCCGACAACAATGGCAGTCCTGAATGACTCTAATGATCTGCTAAAAGCCTTAACCTGAAAAGCAAAGGAATTTTTATAACATAAAATCAGCACTTCTCCATCATGATTATGGCATAAGTGCAGATTTTTAATTGCCTCAACATTTCAAGCTATTTTTCTGGAACCATACCAGACAAAACATATCCCTCCGGGAAAAAAAGTCCATTAAATACTTCAAAAAAACATCCTATGACATGCTTTAAAAGGAGTTGTACACAAATAAATTTCTTTACCCAACAGATATCTTCATGAAGTGGCAACGAAATGGTATCAATGTAATGAAGATGGAAATTTAGAAAGGTAGATCTCATATTTTGAGTTTTTGGAAGGTTTTAGTCCATTGCAATCAATCTGTTTGAGAATCTTGAAGTTCCATGCCTCAAAGGCTGGAACCATGAAGGATTCGCCTACACGACTGTCTTGCTTTAATGTCAGAAAAACGAGAAAATCACAACAAATAAATCTTGACCAACCATTGACATTCAAACCAAACCTTTGCTTAGCATTTTTACTCTGAAAATCCACACGTGTACCTAACAGTCCATTAAATAAGCAAGCTTCCACAAACTGAATGAGGGCTACTATCCATGAACATTGGACTAAAACCATAGAGAAGATGACTCAGCAGGGTCAAGTTAAAATCATTGGAAGGATTTAATATCAAATCTTCCAAAGAAACATTGATATCAAAACAATATGGAAGGTTATGGTTTCAAAAGTTGAGCATAGAGATATATCAATTTGAGCACTCCCTCACCTCTTTCCCTTATCACTACCTTGTAGACAACATTACTTCATCTATCAAATCAAAACCTCAGTTCCATTGTCTCCAATGTTCACCCCCTTCTTTCTTTTCTCGCTCAAACAAAATATCAAGTCTCATTGGCTTTATATTCACTATGCATTACAGTGAGTCTCATATCTTGATTCTTTGTCACATATAGAAAGGAGGAGAAGAACCATCAGGTGCAACCAGGGTAAATTAACAGCAGAGCTATTATGTAGCACAAAGATTCAAAGATCCCCAATAGGTCTCACAATACAAACTAGTTTTTATGCTTACAAACTGAAGCTGTCCCTGGTTCTGTTAGTCAACAGCTGGTCACACAAACTATCCTAGCCTTAGATCAAGCAATACCGCATCACATTTGGTGTTGGACCTAATTTTGCTGCTTTTGTACCTCTGTAATGCCTTTGCTGCCTTAGTCAGCCGCAACCATTAAACCCTGAGCATGGCCCAGTTAGGTCTCCTGCTGCTGTATATTCGACCTTATGCTGTCACATGAGACGACAACCAGCCCTTATGCTGCCTCAGACCAGCCACTGCCCTTCACTGCCACAGATAGCTCAGCCTGTGCCCTTTCCCAGCTCTCGCTGCCACTGAGAAATAAGTCCCAGCCTTTTTGCTGCCTCAAAAAAGTGGTCCACTGCCTCAAAAGGATTTGGTTCCAGCCCTTGTTACCACAGAATTAAGATTCCAGCTGGCACTTGCCTCAGAAAGATAGTTCGCTCCCACAAAAAGATGATCCTATAGCCAGAATTCAGTCTTGTAGAAAGAGAGCTAGGAGGATTGGCTAGGGTGGAATCTTTCACCACCAAAACCAATCATAAAAAAGGGGTCTTAAAACCTTCCAAGAGCCTCAGCCCAAAATCAGAAACAATAATAATCGATAAACCATGATGATCATAATGACTCTCCTCCCTTTTGTAGATTCTTTTTAGGGCTTTCCCTCCTAAATTCAATGTTGAGTGACTAGCAAGTTTCCCTCCATTTGCCCCAAATTTATCTTTTATTGCAAGTTTCCCTCCATTGCCCCAAGTTTAGCTTTTATTATCTAATCTTACCAAATTAACATTAAATAATGATTTCCCCATCTTTTAAATGACTATAGCCTACAGGGTTAAATAGGC
This sequence comes from Pinus taeda, assembly GCA_000404065.3. Classification (NCBI taxonomy): domain Eukaryota; kingdom Viridiplantae; phylum Streptophyta; class Pinopsida; order Pinales; family Pinaceae; genus Pinus; species Pinus taeda. The sequence continues at coordinate 90,167 of APFE030323694.1, forward strand.
TACCATGTCCTCCCTTGGGCAATTAATTTGAAGAGGACATTACAGTCCCCCCTTCCCGATATTGCTTGTCATCAAGCAATTGCAGATTCGGGAGTTGCAAGGTCTGTTCTTCTCACGTGGCATCTTCTTCTAGCAAATCCCTCCACCTAATAAGATATTATGAGATCATTTTGCCCCTCAATCTCCTCTCTCAAACAGCCATGATAGTTTCCGGGATCAATTCTAACTGCCCCTCCTCATCCAAAGGGGGGTAGCATAGCTGAAGTAGTAAGTTGTTGACCCACTGCCTTCTTGAGGCATGATACATAGAAGACATCGTGGATTTTGCTCCCCTCTGGCAACTCCAACTCATAAGCTACTTCACCAATTTGCCTGATTATTTCTTGCAATGCCCATAAAATCTTGGTTTTAGTTTTCTTGCCCCACTTTTCCTAAGTGAAGATTATCTATATGTTTAAAATCTTAGGAAAATTAAATCTCCTACTTCAAAGCTGCACTCTAGAGTCTATTCTATTCCTGTCCACAAACATCTTCTATTGGTACTAGGTGGCCTGCAGATTCTACCTAAGGATCTTAAGGATGTCTTGGCTTTCCTCTATCCAATCTATTTTGGAGCCTAGTTATCCCCAAATGTCAAATCGACAGATGATGGAGCATTGTACCCATACAGTGCCCTGAATGGGGTCATCCCAATAGATAGATGATAAGTGGTGTTGTAGCAATGCTCCCCAAGATGTAACCACTTGATCCATGCCATTTGTTGTCTTGAAGTCTAACACATAGTTACATAGATACCCCTCAATCCATTTATTCATAATCTCTATCTGGCCATCTATTTGAGGGGTGGTAACTAGTACTAAGGATCAACTCCATGCCCACCAATCTGAACAGCTCCTACCAAAATGCACTGATAAACTTGCTATCCCGATCACTAACTGTATTTTTAGGTAGCCCGTTGAGTCTAAACACCTCCCTAAAAAATAATTCTACCACTTGTGTTGCCTTATAATTGGTTGAAATCACAAAGAAATGAGCAAACTTGCTCAACCTATCAAATATCATGTAGATGCAATCCTTGCCTTGTACATTGGATAAACATGTGATGAAATCCATCAATACACTCTACCACTTCTACTCTGGAATTGGCAAGGTTTGTAGTAATCCTGCAGGAGAAGTATGCTCGAGCTTGTTATGTTGACAAGTCATGCACTCCCTTATGCGCATCAACACATCATCCTTGAGGCCTTCCAAGAAAACCTTTTTCTGATCTGCCTATAGGTTTCAAAGAACCCTTGATGTCCTGCTCGTGGTGTGTCATGTGTTGCCTTCAAGATCTCCTTGAGCGTGGATTCAAGGACCAAATATAACATGCCTTTATAGAAAATGACCTTATCTATTATTATGTACCTAACATCCTGGATGAGACCGCCCATTAACTCACAATCAAACTTGTTTTTGGAATATTCTAGCAAGAGGTGGCCTTTACAATCTCCTGTGATCTCCATGACTAAACATGCATTAGTTTCCTCGAAAGTGCATCAGCCTCAACGTTCTTCTTGCCCATCACATACTCAATATCAAAAATCATAGGCCTAAATCTTACTTACCCATTTATGTTGTCTTTCATTCAGGTCCTTTTGCTCCTGGAAGTGTCGTAAGATGTGATCTCTTCTGGCCACAAACTTGCACCCTACCAAAGTACTATCTGAACTTCGTCAAAGCATCCATAACGAGTAGCATCTCTTTGTCGTAGATGGAATAGAGCTTCTCTCGATCTCTAAGTTTCCAAATTTCAAGGGCTATCGAGTGTTTATTCTACATCAACGCAGCTCCTATCCCCTCAACCAAAGCATCACACTCCAATACGAAGGCCTGGTTGAAGTCAAGAAGTGCCAAAACCGAGCTTGAGCCCATCAACTCTTTGAGCTTGTTAAATGCCCTCTCATCCTCCTTTGTCCACCTAAATGCCCCTTTCTTCGTCAAGTCTATCAATGGTGCGCCTAACTAAGTGAATCCCTTGACAAACCACCTATAATAGTTGCAAATCCCAAAGAATCCCCACAACTTGGTAAGGTTCTTGTGTGTATGCACATCCTCCTCTCGAACTCAAATCTGATGATAGCCTAATCGAAGATCAATCTTCGAGAAATATGTTGCTCCATGCAACTCATCCAATAGCTCATCGATCCTAGGGATGGGATACTTGTTTTTGATGGTCTTCTTGTTCAAGGCTCAGTGGTCAACATCCTCTAAGTACCATCTTTTTTCTTCACCAAAACCATTGAAGAGACGAATGGGATTGAATTCGAACCAATGTGGCCCATGGTTAACAGTTTCTTCATTACGTTTTCTATCTCATCCTTAAATTTCTTCGAATATCTGTAAAGTGTGGTGATCAATGGTTTGAACCCCTCCTCTAGCCCTATGGTGCACCCAAAACCCTTGTGAGGAGGTCCCCCTTTGATGCCTTGGCATAACGTGACTGCTCCATAATACTCAAAATTTCATCCAAATGTCACAAATGCTCCTCATTTTTTGTTGCACATGAGGAGGTCATCAAAGAATACTAATGAAAACTTCCTCAATTGTTTGTTGACGATGTGGTTCATGCGTGACAGAAGGTGGTCAGTGCAATGGTCAACCCAAATGGCATGACCAAAAATTCAAAATGCCCATAGTGGCATCTGAAGGTTGTCTTATGCAAATCCTCCTCACGAACTCAAATCTGATGATAGCCTAATCGAAGATCAATCTTTGAGAAATATGTCGCTCCATGCATTTCATCCAATAGCTCATCAATCCTAGGGATGGGATACTTGTTTTTTATGGTCTTCTTGTTCAAGGCTCAGTAGTCAACATCCTCTAAGTACCATATTTTTTCTTCGCCAAAACCATTGAAGCGGCGAATGGGATCAAATTCGAACCAATGTGACCCATGGTTAGCAGTTTCTTGATGACCTTTTCTCTCATCCTTAATTTTCTTCAAACATTTGTGAAGTGTGGTGATCAATGGTTTGAACCCCTCCTCTAGCCTTACGGTGTGCCCAAAACCCTTGTGAGGAGGTCTCCCTGGGGGAATCTCTCCAAAACCCTGGTCATACTTATTCAGCAATAATTGGATATCTGCTTGATATTGTTGGTTGCTATGTGAGGACGTTTAATTCGTAGTTAGACACTCTATTGCGCAAGTTATATCTCCATAGCTGAATATAGCCTTCATTCTCTTAGCTGATACAGTTTGAGGATCGGAATCAGATATACCTCTCAATACTACCTTACTATCATTTTAGGCCCTGATTTCCATCTCCATTATCTGGTAGTTCATTGAGAACTTCCCCAACGAATATAACCATTGTACCCCCAATACAACATTGGTGTCTACAAGATCTACTACATAGAAGTCATCAGTGAATGTGTAATTGCCATGTGTCACATTCAAGCGTGGAATCCTTTGTGTGCATATAATTTTGTACCCATTAGCCACCACAACAATAAAGCCCTCAAACTCTTATGTGGGAATACCTCTCCTTGCCACCAAAGCTGCATCAATGTGTTGGAAAATTTAGTAGGGAAGTTATTTAAACAACTATCCTCAATCTTGATAAAAGCTTGTGAACTAATGTTAATTTCTTATTATTCTTTATTAAATTATTTTCATCAAACTATTATCAAGAGCATAAACCATGAAGAACAATGAAGACAATGGACACAAATTGTAGGCTCCAAGCCAAGGCAAAACCCCTCCAAGGGGAAACCCCAGAAAGAATCTCCTCTTCTTATAGAATCAGATCAAATGAGAAATCCAAGACTCAAAGACCAAAGCCAAGACCTTCTTCAAGCACCAAGTTAGCCCTCCAAGAAATCCTCCTTCAACGAGTCAAATTCAACTTAAGTCAAACCCTTCAAATCTGCTTCAAACTCATATTTTCGACTCTCAGCCACAAAATTTCAGACCTATAGTGATTTCAAAAATCTCAGCCCCTGCAGCATCTTCCATGAAACCCTAATTTATGGCAATATAAAATTGGGGACTTCCTCCACACCAAGTCAGCCCTTTCTTCCTTCTTGTAGATGATAACTCTTCAGCAACAAATTCGACCTAGCAACACCAACTTGCAGCAACAGCTTCAACCCAGCAACAATGGCAACAGCAGCTTCGACCTGACAAGAGAGACTTTGATCTCATATAGGAATCCACACGAGAGAGAGAGAGAGATAGCCCAAAATTTCGATGTTCTCTTTTTCTTCTTCTTTCTCCAACTTCGCACTCCTTTAGCCCCCCTTTCTTACTTCGCACTTTTCCAGCTCTTTCTTCTGGATATCGAACTTGTGTGAGAGAGAGTACTTGCTCCAAATGAATTCGAACTGCTCTGTATATATAGCCTTCTAGTGAGGTCGAATTGCCTTTCTAGAAGCCGACTTGATCTCCTTGAGGCCGACTTGGTGTGGAGGGAACAAATATCATATTTGACTCAATATTAATTACTTTTACATGATACAAAAGCCCAAAAAGGATCTCTTTAAATGGATAATGACTCTAATGACTCAGAATAAATTCTAAAAGTCCTCAATGGGGACTTTGACCTAAAACATGATGAACCAAGCATGAAACCCGTGCTTTAATAAGTCATAATAATAATAATAAAAATATCTTTTTCATTCTTTTGATAAATACATTTCATTGTGACTCAAATACATTTTATGAAGACTGAACCTAATTACATTTTTCAACACTCCCTCTTAACTAGGGAGGTATTCATACTTACATATACATGGAAGATCTCAAACCATATGAACTATGAAGAGTTTAGGCACCACAATGCCATCGACTAGATTCCTTACCAAGTCAATCTATCCAAGGTCCTCCAACATATTAGGCACTTACGGTGCCACGAACTAGGTTCCTGACCAGGGCAATCTACTCGGGTGGGACTAAGATGTACTAAAGCTTTCATCCTTTCTAGGTACCATCAGGCTTACTTGTTAACCATCAACCCAGGGATCTAGGTGTGTATCTGAGGTCAAAGCTCTATGACCAACGCCACCCTCCCTACTTCAGGATCCAGACATCAACACAAAATGTCGGCCAGATGTCCTCCCAAGCAATGTGTCTTACACACAAAGCCTCAACACTCTCGATTATTCCAATCGGTAGCAAATCCTCCCCGATCAAACAAATCGATAACAAATCTCTCTCGTGTAACCAACAGGTTATTAAACCACTTGAGATATTTACCTGTACAAACACAACCCTAATCAGTAGCAAACTTTAAATGTACATAAGTAAACACAAACTTCTGGAGTCTTTCGGACAACTTGATGTTGCTTCACAACTTATCACAGCAGGACACTTTCAAACAAATCTTGACAGAAGATTCCTCAAACATACATCTTCCTTTCCTACTTCACATGCAGCAACATATTATACAATTTGATCCTTATCTCAACAACCCCTCAAAATGCATTCTCCAATTTCTTATTTCAAGGTATCCATCATGACTATGATATGCCCTCCCTCTTAACTAGGGAGATTTCTTGCATCCAGACTCCCTCTTAACTTAGGGAGATCAACTTCTTTTCTACGACATCGGAGAATCTTTCATGGCTTCCATCCTTCTTATCACAGTCATCATGACCATCATCATTCATATAACTTTCTTCATCATGCTTATCAAATCAACTTTACTTACAAACATCTTAATCACCTTGAAGATTATGTACCTGCACAACTTAGATAGCAAGTACAACCAAATACATACATATAAAAGCATGAAGTTAACTATATCAAAATCATATAATAATGGAAGCATTCGTCATTAGACATCAAATACCTAAACTTAGTTAGGTTTACAAGAGGCACATACTTTTATACTTCACCTATATGCCTAGGTTTTGTCATAAACCCTAGATTTCATCATCAACACTTCGAGTATGAAGACCGAACCTAGTTACATTTTTCAACAGTATGTTGGTGGGCTTCAAGGCCTTGACCCAACCACGTAAAGGTTTGGCTAAACCTTATGTGAAGAGCATGATCAGTCTCTATTCAAATATGCCTATCACCCTAACAGCTACTTGCTAAAATTCTAAGGTGTAGACTTCCGGTGTGCCAGTCTGCTTAAGTTGTGCTAGCTCCCTAAAGTGTATCTCTAGATCCTTTCTATCAAACCGATCTATCAATCTTTGTGTTAAGTGCATGTAAGTAACGTTGGAATGTCCCAGGGTGACCAATCTATGGTATCACCATTCATGAGTTTCTCCTTCCAACCCATGGTACCACCATTCATAAGCTTCTCATTCCAAATGCAAGGTGGCGAATTTGATGGCCTCAACTTCCAACATTGGTTTAAGTTGGCAGTATGTGTCTAACTTTTGTATCCATGACCTTGTCGAGTATTTGGATGACCCATCAAAGGAGGTGATGGACAATTTCCCAGCCTTGCTTTAATAGATCTTAGTTCTATTGCGTGCCCCTTTTATGATCCCTGGGTCCATTTTTGTACTTCATGTTGCTAAACTCTCTAAAAGTCATAACTGCTTGAACATCCTCCCCTAGTGAGGCATACTCCCAAAAATATTCTTAAAAATCTTCGTTATATTTTGTAGTACCTTGGTTTGTTGTTGCTTTGTTGAAGTATGTAACTAGGTTCGGTCTTCATAAATATGAAATGTAATCGTGATTATTGTATATTGTAAAATGAAATTATTATTATTATTTTTTTGTAGCATGTGTTTTATGCTCAAGCTCAGTTTATTTGTAGGTCAAGCACCCATTGAGTGCTTCTAAGGCTTGTCATAAAATCAAGAAGTCAATTGAGTCATTGTCATATATGAAAGACCCCATTGGGCACTTTGAATGATGTAAAGAAAATTTATGTAAGTCAATTTGAGTCATAAAGACCCTCCAAGATCAAATCAACCTAGTTGTAACAAGTTGGCCTTCAAGGGATGACAAGTCGACCTCATAAAAACTCATCCAAGAAGTTCGTGGAAGCACAAGAAAGGTAAGGAATAACTAGTGAAGAAGAGGAGATCAAGAAGAAGAGAAAATGCAGTCTAAAACCCTGATTTTTAGGGTTGCAATATCCCACACGTGCAAAGGAACTGGGGCTAATGTTTGTTGCAACAAGGATCGAATTGCAGTCACCTAAAGAAGTCGAGTTTTTTGTTAAAAGAGACCAAGTTTGCAAGCCGAAATTCCAAGAAGAAAGAAGTGCCTTGAGAGGAGAAAGAAGGCTAAATTCACCATATTTCATCCACACGTGCGAACTAGGGTTTTTGCAATAGAGGCTGAAAATTGCAGTCCTGAAGCAGTTACCGAAAATCTAAAGTAAAGGCCAAAATTTGAAGATTTGAAGTAGGTTGACTTGGGTTGACTTTGTGAAGGATAAGCTCATCAAAAGGAGAAGAGGTTTTGGCCCTGGCTTGCAGCCTATATCTTGTGTCCTCTTGTTTCATTGATCTTCATTGTTTGGTAGTTGTTTGATGCAATGTTTTAAAACTCCGACTCCGACTCTAACTTGACTGAGGGTCAACTCCAACTCCAACTCTGATTCGGTATCGACTTGGCCAGCTCGATTTCAATGACTCGATCGTTGTAAAAAATACATTAAATACTTTTTTTATAAAAACACATAATTTTAGAGATTTTCGTTCGTGTTTCCAAACACACAGCATTAGAATATAGATAGAAGACAACATATGATCAAAGTAGGCTCATGAATATATCCATTATATCAAAATGGCACCCAATGCATTGTCCAATACATACACGATGATGATATAGAGATCAAAACAAAAACACATAACCAAGGAGGCTATAAATGGCCTCTACAACAAAAATCTGTGACCAGTACTACTGGCTACTGCTAGAGTTGCCAACATCATCTGGCTCAGTGTTACTTGCGGGAGCGACATTTTCAGAAGCTCCGGTTTGGAAGCGAATCCGGAGGAGTTCGACAACCAATGTCACTAACATCAAGGTACATAGAGGGATTGGTGCTCTTGATTAAATACGAGTTCATACCCCAATACATGACAAAAATTCAATGGAAACATTGCAATCCCCCAATCCTGAAATCCTGAAAAATGGATAAGTCTGTTGGAACTCAAAGACCAAAAACCAATTAATAAACCATTTGGAGTCCTCCACACTCAAAATATATATATATAATATATATATATAATATAAATAAATAAATAAAAATTAATTAATTAAAAAAATTAATAAACTAATTAAATAAATTAAAAATTAAAAATAAATAAATTTGTGTTTTTGGGGTTTACTGGCCGCATGAAGTGACCCAGCCGAGTTGATATGGACTCGACCGAACCGGTTCAACGGCCGAGTCGCAAACTTTTTAACCGGCTCGGACCAACTTGGTCGAGTCGATTCCAAGCCAGCCAGCTTTTAAAACATGGGTTTGATGATAAAGAACCCTATAATATTCAAGATAAGAAGAAGCTAACTACAAATACATCAAGTTAAGTGAAAGAACATCACAAGCAGTTATCAAACAAAGAGAAATCACCCTAATCTAGTTGCACTTCATTTCTCAACATCCTTGACCATCTAGAAACTATGATAGTAGAGATCAAGGAGTCCTCCTAATGGTTATCGCTATGTTAGTTTGTGCAAAGATGTTAAAAGGACCAGGATTATGGATGTTGTATCCTCTTGTCAGACTCCTATTGCCTCCATTAAATCCATCAACAGCATTGCTACCTGCATAATTCATATTTGCCAAAATCTGGGTAAAAAATTGGGCCATGTGTTGCTACCCTTGTACCATCAATTAAGCCCTTTGTTGTTTCCCTTGTGCCATCTATTGAGCTATATGTTGTTGCCCTCTTGCTAGCTCCCCCAACATGTCAAAGGGGTTAATTTCTAGTAGTTGCTCTTTCTTGTCCACCATGACTAAATTGTTGATAGTAGATACTTGTCTTTTCCCTGACTATAGAATTTTCCCTATACTCCGAAAGCACCCACAAATCATATGCTCCCACGCTAGTAGGATGCATAGCTTTCATACCACTGAGATATCCCTCTTAGGGAAATTACCACTAGGATGCAATTCTGAGCTAGTTTTTTCGATAAATCATGAAAGAATTGTATTGCATAACAATAGTATAATATCCATCAATCTATAAAATAGTAATGACAATTTTTTAAATGTAGAAATAGTATAATGAGATACTCGAACAACCATTGGTTCTTCAACAACTACTATAAATTAGGGTTAATTTGACCAGTAAACAACAGACCTATTATCTAGCACAAAGATCTACAAGTCCCCAATAGGACTCACAATGCAAACTAGTTTCTATGCTTACACACTAAAACTATCCTTGATTTTGTTACTCAACATCTGGACACACAAACTATCCTAGGCTTAGATCAACCCATATTGCATCAGATTGGTTACTAAATGAATTTCACTACTTTAGTACCTTTGTAATGCATTCGTTGTCTCAGCTTCAGTCAACCACACCCTTTTAACCCTAAGCGTGCCCCCCTTAGGTCACTCATTGCCCTAAATTCGACCATATGTTATCACTAGAGACAAAAACCAACCCTTTCACTGCCTTAGACCAGTCATTCCCCTTTGTTGTTACAAATAGCTCAACCTGTGCCCTTTTCGAGCCCTCGTTGCCCTTAAGTGATGAAGAGTAACACCAGCAGAATTTAACTCCAAAGTCTTTCTTTATTATCTAGAAAAAAGATTACATCAGAGCTTCTTGCTAAGCACACGACTCAAAGATCAGATAGATCGACTAACAAATGACCTCCTATTTAAAGATAAATCCTCCAACGGCTAGTTCGAGTGATCCTCATCAAAGTAATCACGACTGTTGATGAAGATCAAAATTTCTTTTAATCTCATCGTCGAAGCATTTAAATTTTGAAGAAATTTGAAAGTTTTATTTAAATGCATTTTAATTAACTCGAAAATAGAAATTTTGAGTTAATTTCCCTAAAAACTTAACTTTGACATAGCCCTTAGGGATCAAAGGTTTGAAATCTATCAAAATATTAAATTTACCTTAGTCATAGAACCTTTTAAAATTTAATTTTTTAGGACCAACGAATTTTGCCTTTGGAGAATTTAAATTTACCTAAGACTTAGAATTAATTAAATTTATGGCTTAGGATTTTAATTAATTTTGGGCCAAAAAAAAATAATTAATTAACCTATGTGGGGATAAATTATTTTTTCAACCCTCAAGACACTTTACATCATGATTTACATATTTTTACATCATAAGGGGGAAAACCCATTTGTAATAGACCCTCATAGATTACTCATTTCTATGACACAAGTATAATCCAGTAGACCAAGTAATTTTTAATAAAATAATCTAACCAAATAGTTAAGATTATTCTCAAATTACTTTTACATAGACTCGATCTAGAACACTAGGACTCGCCTAAGATCCTAGCGATAGGGTAAGACTGGAGGGAAAAACTATGTCAATCATCCGAAAATAAATCAGTGAGAAGAAAAACCTCCTAGAATGGAGATCGTCACTAGAGAGGTAGGTTTACCTAAGTTGTTACATACATGACATGGGTCTGCTGAGATTATTTACATTATACACATGCAAAATGGGTTTACATAACTTATAAATGTCAGGCTGATGATAATAGTTGGACGACACGGACACATCGGTTAGGCACTATCCCTTTTGCAAAAAAAAGGGGTGTATTGTTATGGGTCGTTGACACGTAGTGGTCAACAAGAGGTAAAGAGCAAAGAAAAATAAAGTTGTACTATTTCAATAAAAGGCCCACTCCCTAAGTCCTGGAGTTAAATCCCTATCTAAAGGGAAAAGGACTAGAATTCAAAGAAAAATAATACAAAAAAGGGAAGAAAAAGGTGTTGAAAAAGCAAAATCAAATAAAAAAAGGTTCCCTTTCAAATGTTTGCAACAAATAAAATTAAATAGTCCTAGCCCAAAAAAGGGCTAGTTATATAAAATACAGACCTAACACACCATTGAACTTTGAAGGTTATTTCATAGGTTTTCCCTAGTCCCCTTACACAAATTACATCACCTTTATTTATTCCTAACCAACAAACTTAGGAAACACCTTATGTCCTACTCAAAAGAAATGTAAAAGGGATAAAGTTGTAACAACGTGGTTTACTTATATCATTTAGTAAGATTAACTTACATTATCTATGTTACAAGGGATTATCTATGTTTTGGTGCCTAATAACTTGTTGGAGTTATGATTCATCATGATAGGTTGGGGCAATAGACATTAGAGTTTGTGCATTGTGCCTCAAGATGTGTATAATGCATTGGGATCCATGACAACATGGAGACCACGTCAAGGTGTCCACATCAGCTTAAGACATTACATAGCGTATTTGCTACATTACACTTTGCTATCTAGCATATGTGATGGGCGTCCCTCTTTCCTTGAGCCTATTTCACACTTGAGGACATTGTTGATGTATTATTGAACTAGCGTGTCACATGCACACATGTGAACACAACTAGACTCCACTCAATATTTTGTCACATTTTTCTAGAGGTTCCTAGAGGTATTTTTATGACTTGTTTGACCGTGTTAACACCATTAGATTTATACCCTTCTAGAAATAGGGCATACTTATCTCTTTAATCTCCCACACATGTGGACGAATCTTGACGTATTTATGAGGGTCTTAGTGGTTTGACCCCCTTTTTACCCTCATCTATGGGAATTTATTGACCATTTAGTGGAGCACTCCACTTGTTTGCCCAAATCAAACTAACACAAAGTCGATATCATCTAGTAAAGTGCTCTTCACATGTGGTTGAAGGCAAGTTAGGAATTGATTACAAGAACGCTTGTTCTAGGCATGTGGGTTTACCAAGCATATTATATTTGTATGATAGTTTTCTAACACTTCTTCTCCAATAAAAAAGGTTGCTCTAGCTTAACTTTCTTGTTGGAGAATAAAGAAGAAGCTTGCAAATTATTCGGCCTCTAGTCTTTTGTCTTTTCATTGTGCAAATGTTACATATTTCTTAAAGGAGATCAATTTGGCTTGTACAATCTTAAAGCAGTGAAAGGTTGTGGCAAGAGTGGACACACCCAAAGGGAATGATTTCTTCTACCATTTGTCATTTCTAAATTTTCTTTCCATAAATCTATGATTGAATTTGAGAAGAATACCTTCTCATCTTTTGTCTTATTACTTCGTAATTGTCTAAAGAAGCCCTTTCTTAACTTAAGCTATTCACTTCAATGAGATTTAACACTAAGCAGCAGACAATTTTTGTAATGAACAAAGTTCATACTCAACAGAATATTCAAAATACCAGGAATATGTAAATATCCATTATAGGACAAATAATATATTTTTATATAAATGTTTGAATATACAAGAGATATGATATTTGGTTACAAATGAGGCCCGCTTGTATACCTAGGCAGGTGCCCCTTGATGAGCGTTCATGTCATTTAAGACATGTCTCTTCAATATACAAATTATTTATGAATTATTAAATATATATTATGTTCATAACATTGCTTTCCCCTTTAGAAAAGCTTTGTCCTCAAAGCTTATTGATGGCAATGCTTGATATCTTTTTATGTTTCATAATGTCTTCTCGTCTTTCTCAATTCTCGACATTGACATCTTCGATAATACAAGACGATATGAACCTCTAAGTGTGGTACAAAATTGTCATACTGTAAAATGATCTAACCATCCCAAATTAATCTTTTGTGAAATCTTCCAATTACCATAAACTTGGGATGAATAATTATCATAAGACTAGATTATGGTGACATTGATATTCTTGGGAACACAAGTCAGTTGTTTTTCCTCGGAATGATAAAGATATGCAGACTGGTTGAGACGTTTGCATTTATGATTTGGGTGTCGATAAGGAGTTCCTTATCCTCTGTGTGGAAATATTGCAATTTATTTGAGGTATTTGATTTCTTTCACACGAATGGTGCTTAGTTAATCGTTGGATTGTCTCCTGTGATTTTCGTCAATTGAACTTTAATTTGATTGCGATCTTTTTGAATCATGATATTCTCAGAATCAATGTTTGTTCCTTTTTTTAGTTTTTGATAAACTTCCATTGAGTTTCTTCTCGAGAGCTTCATTTTCTTGTTCTAATTTGTGCTTCGTAGCTTTACACTTCTTGACTTGTGCAAGTAGCTTTTGATTATCATCTTTTAAACGAGAAATTTCTTTTTTTTTAATTGGAGATGACTACTTCAAGTTAATTATGCTTCTTTGGTATTGTTTTTTAATTCTCTTGGAGCATCGGCTTCAAAATATCTTTAAAGTCTTCTGATGAAGATATTATCAATTTTGATTTCATTCTCATGTCTCGGAATGTGATCATCTTCTTCTTATAACAAAACATCAAAAAAAAATCCTCGATGTATAACATGAAAATACCTAGTTTTTCAAACTAACGTAAACTAAGAATTATGTCGATCTCTTCATTATACATAATTGCTACATTGAATTGAAATATACATTCATAATCATCAATTATTACTTGTAATTCCTTAATTTCATATTGTCTATTACGAAAATTGTCTTCCTTTTCATCTATATTTTGTTCTAGGATTGGTAATTGATTTGTCAATTTACTATTTAATATTATTGTAATTTTCTTTGTCGTTTCGCTAATAATGATATTAGCTCTTTTCGTTGGAGTTTGGACACTCCCTTTTAAAGTAAATAATCTGAAATTTACAATTGGACAATTTTAAAGGAAACGTCCCTTCATTTTCGAATTTTCAATTTTTCTTTTTCGAGATGACCTTAGGTTTTAAAGGTAACCCTTTATAATCTTTAAAATAATACCCTTTTATACTTTAATTAAAGAAATTTAATAGTGATTTTGACCATTTTTCCTCGTATTCTTTTGCACTTTAATAAAAAACAAAATTTTATTAAAGATAATTATAAAAGGTATCTACTATCTTTATATTTAATCACCTTTTTATGTATATTATAGACTTTTATAAAATTATATCTAATATATATCACCCCTTTTTTATTTTAGAAAATACCTTTTTTCACTCTTTTTTTTCACTTTCAAGTCACATAAGATCAACATAATATCCCTTGTCACTTTTATATAACCCTCAAACTAATTGAGTTATTGTTGGATTAATTAAATAAATTTTTACGTGTTATGAGGGGTCATGCCAATACGTAGGAACAGTGGCAATGGAACCACCCATGCTGACCATGAATGAACCAGAGGACGGAAAATTGCAGGGTATGCCCCGTATTGTCTTCAAATTAAATTTTTTTGGTTATCTCCAAAAAATTAAGCTCGTTGTCTAAATAATGAGTGAATATTAAAATTCAAATAGTGTCGAAATTGACATTTACCACCAGTTCTTAACCAATATTGTGTTGAGGCACAATCTAATCACAATTTCCATGGTTTTTGACGCATTCCCAACTCAATTTCTCCTATGACTATGATCTAGCGGAATTGCAGTTCTTCGCGTTGTGTTTCAACAATTGTGATGTATGACGCAACACTTCAAATGGTTATGTCATTTCCCACAGACATAATTTAGAAGTATAATTTCGTAGTTTCAAAGTACTCAAACTATGTAAGCCATTGTAGCAAGCCAAACCCAATAGAATGGTCGTTGTAAGGTGACCATGCCCGAGCGACATACACAGTTGGATGTTATGAACCGACAAGGTTAGACAACTTGCCACAGCTCAATTGGCAATGGGTAGCCGTTGCAATCACGACTAGTGCGGCTGTGCTACAGCAGCAACTAGCAAGTGTTGCGGTGGTGTCAACTCTAGGTATGGTGTTATGAATAAAATATATATACAATAATACAAGTAATGTAAACAACAATAATAATAAATAATGATTAATTAACTAGTAATTAGTTAATGAAGGGATATGTCTCTAAGCACATAACCATTGGTGAAGAGGTACCTACCTAGGGTATATAAGTAGGCCCTCACCCTCATTTGTAATCATCTCATCAATTCTTTTATATAGTCAATATACAGTTACTTGTCCTACAATGGATGTCTTTGTCTTCGAAGTATTTTGAAGATTAATGTTGCGTATACAACTTTTGTTCGTTACATTGGTATCAGAGTATTCCTTTGAGCATACAAACCTTTTTCATTATATTGGTATCAAAGCATTCCTCTAAGTATACGAACCTTGTTCGTTATACAAATAATGTAAACAACAATAATAATAAATAATAATTAATTAATTAACTAGTAATTAGTTAATGAAGAGGTATGTCCCTAAGGACATGACCATTGGTAAAGAGGTACAAGCCTAGGGTATATAAGCAGGCCC
Source organism: Pinus taeda (assembly GCA_000404065.3). Lineage (NCBI taxonomy): Eukaryota > Viridiplantae > Streptophyta > Pinopsida > Pinales > Pinaceae > Pinus > Pinus taeda. Next base: position 105,488 of record APFE030323694.1, read on the forward strand.
TCACCCTCATTTGTAATCATCTCATCAATTCTTTTATATAATCAATATACAATTACTTGTCCTACAATGGATGTCTTTGACTTCGAAGTATTTTGAAGATTAATGTTGCATATACGACTTTTGTTCGCTGCATTGGTATCAGAGTATTCCTTTGAACATACAAACCATTTTCGTTATATTGGTATCAAAGCATTCCTCTAAGTATACGAACCTTGGTATCGGAGTTGTTCGATCATTTGGCCGCTCAACCGCTGCACAAAGCCAGTTTGATTTGGCCTTTGGCCATCAACCCATCCATCAACTTTGTCGTCATTGTGATCAAGTGTTTCGCTACATAGTCCAAAAATTAAAAATATATATATATATATATGATATAAAAGGTTTTTTAAATATATATACATATATATATATATATATTAAAAATTAAAATTAAAAATCATATTAAAAAAAAAAAATTAAAAAAGCAGATGTAAAATATATATTAAAATATTTAAATATATATATATATATATGTTGAAAATACATATATAAGTTTAAAAAAAGAGGGATGTAGTTCTGGCTCAACCTCCACGACAAACCGCCATCGACGTCACTCGATCGTCTGCCACCTATAGTTGTTGCAAAAAGACAACAATCGCCATGAGCGCAAACTGTCAGCCGCCTTCCACCATGCAGCAACCGATGAACCGGACACAAACCCATTGTCACCGCACGCAAATAGTCACGCTATGCCAACCGCATTCGAAAGGAAGATCGTTCATTCAAGACATCACAACAAGACTCCAGACCTTGGAGCTCGAACCCTTGCAACGAAAAAGATAATTAAAGACAAAAAAAAAAAAAAAAAAAAAAAAAAAAAACGAACCTATCACATCGATGCCACTGCCAAATCGTGGAAAAATCAGGTGGAAGAATTGGGGTCTTGTCGGTGGGTGCCACCACCAAGTAGTGAATAATCGGCTAAAACAAAATTGGTTCAATTAATTTTTTCTTACAAGGAGCAAAGAACTTATTAAAGTTGACAGTATGCTGATCTTAAAAGTCACAACCAAAAACCTATCGGTTGACAATTAATAGTTATTTTTTGGTTATCAACATTGCCGTTGAGGGAGATCTCAAGGGCTTAAAAATTAATGGTTTAATTTTTTTAAATATATATATAAAAAGTTAATAAGTTAGTGTATATATATACACAAACACACTAAAAAAGGAATAATAGATATAATTAAAGTTAAAAGTGCAAAAAGGAGAGAAATATATATTATTAGAAAAAAAATAAAAATATATATAATTTTAAAAAAGGCCATATAAAGTAAAGAAAAATATCGAAGCAAAAAGTAAAAAGAAAGTTCGAGGTTTTAAATAAAAAGGACTATTTAAATAAATATAATTCCAAGGGTATTTATAAGTTAAAAAAAAAACAATTAAAAATAAAAAGTCTGATACAAAATAATAATAAAGAAATAAAAAATGGTGGAAGGAAGATTCTCCTATAAAGGTATTCCAATTGTAGATTTTAGATTATTTACATTAAAGGGGTGTATCCAAGGCAAAGAGATTAGTATCGCTATTAATACAAGCACAGAGAATAATTACATCAATATTAATTTGGCAAATCAACTATTAGTTCTAGAGCCAAATATAGGCGAAATAAAAGGTACTTTTGGCAAAAAAATAGTATGGAATTAATTATTTACAAGTGACAATTGATCATTATGAGTACATGTCTCAATTTTGTATCGTAACTACGTTTGACAAAGAAGTTGACATAATTCTCAATCGACAATGGTTCAAAGAATTAGGTACGTTCATGTTAAACACCAAAAAAAAAAAATTCTTGATGTTCCCTTACAAGAAGAAGATGGTCACATTCCAATACAACAACGAAATCAGAACTAATAATGTCTTCATCAAAAGATCTTAAGGATATTTTGAAACTAATGTTTCAAGAGAATCCAAAAACGGTATCAAAGAAGCAGAAAGAACTTGAAGAAGTCATATCCAACAAAAACAAGGAAAATTCATATTTGAAGGAACATAATTCAAAACTACTTGCACAAGTCAAAAAGTGTAAGTTAAGAAGCACCAATTAGAACAAGAAAAGGAAATTTTTGAAAAGAAACTCAACAAAAATTTATCAAAAAAAGAAGAGGAAAGTTTGTGCTTGAAAAACCTTAACCAAAGGTTATTAGAACAAATCAAGTGTTTAAAAGATGAGAAGCTTGAATACCAAAATAAAGTTGACTCAGGAAATGAGGAAATCTTACGTCTCAGAAATCATAATCAAAATCTACTCACTCAAATTAAGAAACTTAAGGATGATAAGAAATCATTGAGAAACAAATTAGAAGAAATTATCACGAAAGAAATGTCGATGTTTTCAGTCCAAATTAAAGAAAAAGATACAAACATCAATCCAATCAATATCACAACTCAAGAAAATGACAAACCAATTGAAGGAAAAACATATTCAGATGTTACAGTTCATACGATGGAAATTCCAAGTGAATATTTTGTAACCAATTCAACAACATCAGTACTTGAAGTAAATCAGGAAATTGCCACACACATGATAAGGGAAAGTCAAAACAGAAGAAATCCTTATCAACACCCGAATCACAAGAGCAGACTTTTCAAACAATCTACGTACCAGTATCACTCTGAACAAAAACAACAAACTTATCTTCCAATGAGCACTGAAGTTTGTATAATCCACTCAGTGATAACAATCCATCACAAGTTTCCAGTCACAGCAAGATTCCACAGAAGACTAACTTAGGATGGTCAAATCCCTTCTCAGTTTGACAATTTTATTTATCACTCCAAGGATCTTATCATCTTGTGTCAACGAAGATGATAACTCGAAGAATACCAAAAGATGCAAATAGTTTACAAGACAAAGAAACAAATGATATGCCGTGTCAACAATAAGCTTTGAGGACAAAGCTTTTTGAATAGAAAGGCGATGTTATGAATGAAATATATATAAAATAATACGAATAATGTAAACAACAATAATAATAAATAATGATTGATTAACTAGTAATTAGTTAATGAAGAGGTATGTCTCTAAGGATGGTGAAGAGGTACCTGCCTAGGGTATATAAGCAGTCCCTCACCCTCATTTGTAATCATCTCATCAATTCTTTTATATAATCAATATACAATTACTTGTCCTACAATGGATGTCTTTGACTTCGAAGTATTTTGAAGATTAATGTTGCATATACGACTTTTGTTCGCTACATTGGTATTAGAGTATTCCTTTGAGCATACAAACCGTTTTCGTTATATTGGTATCAAAGCATTCCTCTAAGTATACAAACCTTGGCATCGGAGTTGTTCGATCCTTTGGCCGCTCAACCGCTGCACAAAGCCAGTTTGATTTGGCCTTTGGCCATCAACCCATCCATCAACTTTGTCGTCATTGTGATCAAGTGTTTCGCTACATAGTCCAAAAATTAAAAATATATATTATATATATGATATAAAAAGGTATAATATATATATATATATATATATATATATTAAAAATTAAAAATTAAAAAATCATATTAAAAAAAAAATAAAAAGCAGATGTAAAAATATATATATATATAAAATATTTAAATATATATATATATATATGTTGAAAATACATATATAAGTTTAAAAAAAGAGGGATGTAGTTCTGGCTCAACCTCCACGACAAACCGCCATCGACGTCACTCGATCGTCTGCCACCTATAGTTGTTGCAAAAAGACAACAATCGCCATGAGCGCAAACTGTCAGCCGCCTTCCACCATGCAGCAACCGATGAACCGGACACAAACCCATTGTCACCGCACGCAAATAGTCACGCTATGCCAACCGCATTCGAAAGGAAGATCGTTCATTCAAGACATCACAACAAGACTCCAGACCTTGGAGCTCGAACCCTTGCAACGAAAAAGATAATTAAAGACAAAAAAAAAAAAAAAAACGAACCTATCACATCGATGCCACTGCCAAATCGTGGAGAAATCAGGTGGAAGAATTGGGGTCTTGTCGGTGGGTGCCACCACCAAGTAGTGAATAATCGGCTAAGACAAAATTGGTTCAATTATTTTTTTCTTACAAGGAGCAAACAACTTATTAAAGTTGACAGTATGCTGATCTTAAAAGTCACAACCAAAAACCTATCGGTTGACAATTAATAGTTATTTTTTGGTTATCAACATTGCCGTTGAGGGAGATCTCAAGGGCTTAAAAATTAATGGTTTAATTTTTTTAAATATATATATAAAAAGTTAATAAGTTAGTGTATATATATAACACAACACACTAAAAAAGGAATAAGAGATATAATTGAAGTTAAAGTGCAAAAAGGAGAGAGAAATTATATTATTAGAAAAAAAATAAAAATATATATAATTTTAAAAAAGGCCATATAAAGTAAAGAGAAATATCGAAGCAAAAAGTAAAGAGAAAGTTCGAGGTTTTAAATAAAAAGGATTATTTAAATAAATATAATTCCAAGGGTATTTATAAGTTTTAAAAAAAAACAATTAAAAATAAAAAGTCTGATACAAAATAATAATAAAAAAATAAAAAATGGTGGAAGGAAGATTCTCCTATAAAGGTATTCCAATTGTAGATTTTAGATTATTTACATTAAAGGGGTGTATCCAAGGCAAAGAGATTAGTATCGCTATTAATACAAGCACAGAGAATAATTACATCGATATTAATTTGGCAAATCAACTATTAGTTCTAGAGCCAAATATAGGCGAAATAAAAGGTACTTTTGGCAAAAAAATAGTATAGAATTAATTATTTACAAGTGACAATTGATCATTATGAGTACATGTCTCAATTTTGTATCATAACTACGTTTGACAAAGAAGTTGACATAATTCTCAATCGACAATGGTTCAAAGAATTAGGTACGTTCATGTTAAACACCAAAAAAAAAAAATTCTTGATGTTCCCTTACAAGAAGAAGATGGTCACATTCCAATACGACAACGAAATCAAAACTAATAATGTCTTCATCAAAAGATCTTAAGGATATTTTGAAACTAATGTTTCAAGAGAATCCAGAAACGATATCAAAGAAGCAGAAAGAACTTGAAGAAGTCATATCCAACAAAAACAAGGAAAATTCATATTTGAAGGAACATAATCAAAAACTACTTGCACAAGTCAAAAAGTGTAAGTTAAGAAGCACCAATTAGAACAAGAAAAGGAAATTTTTGAAAAGAAACTCAACAAAAATTTATCAAAAAAAGAAGAGGAAAGTTTGTGCTTGAAAAACCTTAACCAAAGGTTATTAGAACAAATCAAGTGTTTAAAAGCTGAGAAGCTTGAATACCAAAATAAAGTTGACTCAGGAAATGAGGAAATCTTACGTCTCAGAAATCATAATCAAAATCTACTCACTCAAATTAAGAAACTTAAGGATGATAAGAAATCATTGAGAAACAAATTAGAAGAAATTATCACGAAAGAAATGTCGATGTTTTCAGTCCAAATTAAAGAAAAAGATACAAACATCAATCCAATCAATATCACAACTCAAGAAAATGACAAACCAATTGAAGGAAAAACATATTCAGATGTTACAGTTCATACGATGGAAATTCCAAGTGAATATTTTATAACCAATTCAACAACATCAGTACTTGAAGTAAATCAGGAAATTGCCACACACATGATAAGGGAAAGTCAAAACAGAAGAAATCCTTATCAACACCCGAATCACAAGAGCAGACTTTTCAAACAATCTACGTACCAGTATCACTCTGAACAAAAACAACAAACTTATGTTCCAATGAGCACTGAAGTTTGTATAATCCACTCAGTGATAACAATCCATCACAAGTTTCCAGTCACAGCAAGATTCCACAGAAGACTAACTTAGGATGGTCAAATCCCTTCTCAGTTCAACAATTTTATTTATCACTCCAAGGATCTTATCATCTTGTGTCAACGAAGATGATAACTCGAAGAATACCAAAAGATGCAAATAGTTTACAAGACAAAGAAACAAATGATATGCCTTGTCAACAACAAGCTTTGAGGACAAAGCTTTTTGAAGGGAAAGGCGATGTTATGAATGAAATATATATAAAATAATACGAATAATGTAAACAACAATAATAATAAATAATGATTGATTAACTAGTAATTAGTTAATGAAGAGGTATGTCTCTAAGGATGGTGAAGAGGTACCTGCCTAGGGTATATAAGCAGTCCCTCACCCTCATTTGTAATCATCTCATCAATTCTTTTATATAATCAATATACAATTACTTGTCCCACAATGGGTGTCTTTGTCTTCGAAGTAATTTGAACATTATTGTTGCCTATACAACTTTTATTCGTTACATTGGTTTCAAAGTATTCCTCTGAGCATACAAACCTTGTTCATTACATTGGTATCAGAGCATTCCTCTAAGCGTACAAACCTTGTTCATTACATACAATGTGGCTGCTTTTATTTATTTAATTTTTTATTTTTGTATTTTTTATAATTATTATTTATTTTTAAATAAAAAAATTATTTGTTTTTTCTTTACAAATTTTTTTAAATATATAACTTAATATTTTATTAAAAAATTTATTTTTTTTTTTAAAAATATTTTCTTAATATATATAATCTTTTTTTCTCCTTTTTTCTTTTTTTTTTTTGAAAGTGGCCAAATGCCTAATTTTCTTTTTCCTTGGTCACGAACGTCAAAATTGGAGAAACTCCAAAAATTTTGAGAATGTGGCTAAAGCCTAACGAAAGGCTTGGTGATCTAACAACACAGCTCTGATACCAATGTAATGAACAAAGTTCGTACTCAATGGAATATTCAGAATATCTAGAATATATAAATATCCATTAAAGGACAAATAATATATTTATATATAAATGTTTGAATGTACAAGAGATATGATATATGGTTACAAATGAGGGCACACTTATATACCTACGCAAGTGCCCCTTCATGAACGGTTAGGTCCTTTAAGACATGTCTCTTCAATATACTTACTATTTATTAATTACTAAATATATATTATGTTCATAACAATGTGATAACGACTTCCCAACATCTACAAGGAAGCATTCTCAAGGGAAGAAAGAGAATCTATGGCCCAATGGTAGGCCAAACTTCAATCAATTTAATTGTTTATTTTCATTTAATTTTCTTAGAGCAGGTTTCAATCTCCAGGTTTAATTTCTTAAGGAACTTGCTCCACTTAGCCAAGGTCTTTAAAAAAATTAAATCTTCAATTCTGCTTAGAGGAAAGAAATCGATGTAGGGTTTGATCCTTGAAACTCAAGATAGATTGAATTCAAATATAGGTGCTTGGGTTTAGTTTTCACAATTCAATTATATACACCTAATGGCACTTAAAATTTACATTATGTTGGTGATGTCGCCATTGATGTCTAAGACTAGTCAAACTACTTGGAAGTCATTGTTGTATTGTGAAGCAGTTGCAATGGCAAAATAGTATAAACAGGCAGTGTCAGAATTCAAACCATGTTTAGAATAATTATGACTATGTGGTGGTAGAAGACAAGGAAAATGTAAATGAGTCTTCGCTGAAATACAAATCGAAGCACCCACTCCTATTAGCAAACATGAGGTGCATAGGTGCAGGAAGATGTTGTACCATGGAATTGACAACAAATATACCATGGAAATTGCAAGTATAATCACAAGGTCTTGAAATGTTAGTTCTCACTGTTGTACAGATTAAACATCCTCCATGTTGTAACAATGGAGTGACCCAAGGAACCTCATGTTTTCGAAATGGAGTTATATTGTCTGGCAGTTAGCTTAGCATTGTTTCATCCCTAACTTATCCACTCATTGTAGTTCATTGATGTTAATTTTTTAATAATATTTGGAGGACTATTTATTTTGTTTTAATCTTTAACAAAATGTGAAAGAATATGAAACGAATGGATGGACCACAAAATGACAACCTTTCACTTCAAATTTTTGTATTGGAATACAAACAATGAGCAAGTTATGCATATAAAAATATGTACTTTTAAATGGCAAAACAGTTGATTGATTTTTTTGTGAGAACTAGTTCATGAATTACCTGGCAAAGAGAGAAAGAGGAAGAGGAGTAGATGTGAAGCAAAATTGAGGAAGAGGAAGAGGAGTAGATGTGAAGCAAAATTGAGGAAGAGGAGCTGGGGAGATAAGCAGTTGTAAAGAGGGCAAAGGCAGAATACAGAACAGAATCAAAGAGAAGGAGGAATTTAGAACTAAAGACCGGTAAGCCAACAAAATAAACTTTAATATATCAAGGGATTGGTGTCTCCCTTCAGGTAGTAGCCTGAAAAAGAATAGATTGGAGTCTATAAGAAGAGGGAGTGAGTGCTCCTAGCAAGTTGCAGCTTACAAAATAAAAGAGAGGTTGAAGCCTCCTGTAGGTGGGTGCCTACAAAAACTGTTGTAAAAAGGAAGTGGGTGTTTGCATTTACATCACAACAAAAAGTCGTGGTCTTTCTCTTTATGGGTTTCCACTTATATCGGGTGTTTACATGTGATGCTCTTGTGTTGTTTCTTATGTTGTGGTTTAATGTTGTTTATATCAATGTTTTAAAAATCGGAACCAGTGACTAGACCGGTCCACCTAATGAACCGGATTTCAAACCAAAACTGGTCGAACCGAGACTAGTCAAGTCTAATGATTCCAAGCGAATAGATACAAAATATGAAAAGTTTGCTCGTGAATATATCAAATGGCACTGAGTGCAATACATATCATTGACAAAATACATAAGCAATGAGGCTCTAAATGGCCTATAAAGTCCAAAAACAATGCTACAAGCTATGAGACCATTGGCCTACTACAAGTCTACAAGTCTACACAAGATCAATCATCAAATTCATCACCACTACTAGACACAGGATCATCATCAGGAGCTACATAGGCATCCTCTGGTTCAGAGTTTGAGGATGCCTCAACCTCATCTACAACCTTCGTAGCAATGCCACCAATAACAATAGAAGTGGACCTAATGGAAGCACGAGTTGGTCGAGCTGCACAACTAGTGCCCTCCATTGGTTGTTTGCCTTTCCTTGATGCCACTATTGATCCTGGTTTTGATGGCGTCACCAAACCTGCTTCATCCCCCGCTAATGCCATGTCAATATCAAAACCAGCATCAAACATAGGATCTTCAGCCTCCTCCACCCATTCTGATGTTGGATCAATATCATCCAACACAATGGGATCTAGATCAGGTGGTTTGTTCATCATTTGGTTCCTCCTTAGTCGAAAGTTGTATCGCACGAAGACAAGATCATTTAACCATTTTTGTTCCAAACAGTTTCTCTTCTTCGTGTGTATGCGCTCAAAAACAGACCAATTGCGCTCACAACCTAAAGCACTACAAGTTTGGTTGAGGACTTTAATTGCAAACTTTTGCAATTGAGGACATTCGCTGCCAAATGACTCCCACCAATGTGTTGCAAAGAAAAAGACATTAATTAGTAACTTAGTTCATTTCATTACTTATTTACAACTTACAAGTATTTACAGATAATTTGAATTGTAAATCTATAAATTGAAAAGAAAAACAAATTGGAAATTGGAATTGCTTACCTGGTTGATCCACATCTCTTGCCATCTTTCCCAAGTTTTTGCCAAAGGTACTAGCTACCATTCTAAAAAGAGCAAGTTGTCTATGTATTCCCAACTTGTATGCATGGCTAGCGACCATGCCCTCCAAGCAATCAATCAATCCAGCTCTGACCTCCCCATCCTGCAGATCTCCTAACCGAACTTTATAATGATACTGTAACAACCCTTCTAATTGACCCATTAATAAAAATGTTAAACCTTAGAATATATAAAGATATCTATATATATACATAAAACTTTATGATATATAGTTAGACTTTACAAATTATGAAAATGCTAAAAGGTATATATATAACATGGAATATTATAACATATTTATATAACATTAAATACTATAACATATTTATATAACATTAAATACTATAACATATTTATATAACATTAAATACCATAACATAGTTTATATAATATTAAATACCATAACATAGTTTATATAATATTAAATACCATAGCATATTTTATATAATATCAAATACCATAGCATATATTATATAACATCAAATACCATAATATATATTTAAAGTGATCGTTTAAAATAGTTATGAACTATAAAGCCGCATAAAGACTGGGCATCGATCATCTATAAATATCTAGAACCCTTAAAGTCTACCACCTACTGAAAATTTATGACAACAAGAATATCGCAGAGCCTTCAATGCTGAGAGGCGGTGGCTGCAAGTGGGAGGGCGGCCACCGCCAGGCGAGGGGGGGATAAATAGCAGAGGGCTGACCCGGGAGCAAGGGGGCAGGCAGAGGAACGAAAAACTCATTAGCAGAAAACCGAAGAAGAGATTTTACAGAAGAGCCTTTAGTGATCTGAGTTCTGGGCACGGAGGGACAGAGAGCCTCTGTGGAGAGTGTCTCTGGATCGGGCAACCAGGTTGCTCTGTCAGGTCGGGTGGTATTGGCCATCTCGAAATTTGATCGAAGAAGTACCAGTTCAGCAGCAGAATCATCAGCCGCAATTGAGGTAAGTACAATTTAAATTTTTACGCTGTCTGTATTTCAGTTTCTAAATTATGGTTTCTGGTTTCTACACATGGTATCAGAGCGAAGGTTCAAACTCTCAGACCTCACCATAGTTTCAGTGGTTTTGTTTTAATGCTGTTATTTAATTCTAATATAATTATGGATTGAGTGACTTGATGCTAGACTTTGATGTATTGCAACTTTTGTTGTGTTAACTCCAAAAGTATGAGTCATCTCAATCAAGGTTAACAATGTTCATGTCAAAAATAAAAACTTCGTAACCAGTCCAAACAATCTCTCTGTCACTGTCGACCATGTATGGATGCAGTAACATGTAAATAAAAAGGTGAAAACCACAGAAGCTAAAGAATCGTTGTGGGAGGATGAAGTTACAAATGATGGTCACAAAAAGCTGAGGGAATGTTGTTGGGAGTTGACACCAAACTTCGTCAACGCACTTTTATGAGCTGATCAGATAGTGGTCTCTGTGATTCTCTGTTAAGGGTGTAATTAAGAGACCTCGCTACTCTGATAATGGCCAACCACTTTTCTGAACTACAAGGGCATGATGTTCGAAATACGCTTAAAAGCTTTGCACGGGATAGGAATCCGGCTCTGCAACTGTAATATCAGCATCTTTGATCTGAACATCGGAGGAAACTTGCTTCCTCCTTTCGCGATATCCTCGCGGCCCTGCAACAGTCATAGCATAAACCTTAGACAGTATGTAAGTAAATTAATATATATATAAAATGAAAGGATTGTGATTAATATAATTTGGGTATAAGATATTATGTATCTGACAGCAAGGTATTAGTCATGACAGTGAGGTGTCAGTCGTGTCCACTAATTATCAGTCGTGTCTGCCAGTGAAATTTTAATCCATGCTACATGAACACATATATTCGATGCCACGTAACGCCCAGTTCTACTTTTCTCTCATAAAAACACAATGGCTAGGTGAATGGTCCCACTTATATATGGTGACAACATTGTAGTCAAATGTTTTTGAGTCAATTACAATTCTCCGAATTATCGTAGCGTATTTTGGCGCATAAACGGAAAATTTTATATCGTCTGTCAAGTCAACCATACTAATCTTTGGATACGTGAAGCAAGCCGCTGGAATACTCAAGTGGTTAAGAACGTTGTCCTTCCCAGAAATCTGCTCAATGACAGAAATGCCTTTCCGTAATGGATGACCCTCTCAGAACCTTAACCTGTATAACCCTTGGAACCTTAATCCGTATACGCATAGATAAGAAATAGATGCATACATATTTTGTTACCCGTGTGGAAATTTTGTTGAACCTGTGCATATTAGAGTACTTTAAGTCGAAGTTTGAATACCGACAATGAAGTGTGCAGGCAAGTTGTTGTGGAGACGTGCGTACAAAACGATCGTGGAGTCCTACCAAATTCTACTAAATAAAATATATACCTCCTAAATATATAACTAATAATATGCATGTCGACTATTAACAAATTAATTCAGATATAATATACTGATAAATGATAGAATTAAGTCTCGTGTATATATTATCTACTCGTCATAGATTAATAAATAAAAGTTTATTCAAGGATTTATCAAGGACAAATAATTTTTTTATTTTTTATTTTTTTGTTTTTTTTTAATATTGTATGAGGGAGAATTAGTGCCTAGGAATAAAAGCACATATATTAAAATATCTTACCATCAGCGATGTAAAAATATGTGTGTCCCAGAATTTCAAGAGAGAGAATTAGTGGAAAAAAATGCTTTAAGCATGAGAGAGAAATGTGGGTTCTTCATATTAAGTTGTATTTGGAAATATTATGTGAGTTAGTGGAGAATGTTTAGAGAGAGGATGAGTGTTATGAGAGACACTTAGTGAAATTTGAGTGGTATATGAGATTATATTATGTTTTTATTTTACATATATTTAGGCATAAATATTCTTGTAAAGGGTTTATCTTTAACCAACTGTTCAAACTGAAAAAGTAACTACCATAAATGCTTTGATTATTTTCTGTACATCAATTTGACTGGTTATAGGATATATTTGAGTGAAATCGATTCATAAGCCATTGAGACTGCATGAATATAACCATAGGACAAATCTGTGTCTGCAATTTTGGCTTTGAAGAGACAACAAAACAGATCTAATCCTATTGATATCAACTTGACATCAGACCCAAATCAGATCTTAAGAGCTTGCAGCATCTAAATGAATTCCCTATTTGTTTTAAAGCTTCATATGCTTTACCAGACCAACATAGTAAATATAGTATATGACCCTTAGAGGTAATAGTCAGATTGGGGTATGACAGATATGTTACCGATGTACGTTATAAACGGGACATCTAACATTTTCATTTTGTACATGTTATTAGGTAAATAAAACTTTAGGTGTCCTACCGTAGGAGCTAAATAAACATACTCTTCTGCATTATTCATTTAGGATAGAATACCCTGCATAGGA
>APFE030323697.1:2081-32277 GCA_000404065.3 Pinus taeda
AATTATGGAGCTTCTTGGATGGGTTGATAGTTTCTTCACATTGAGAAGACAACATTAATATTAATATTGGTTGTGAACAGAAATAGAATCAAGAATCATATATCTTGTTTATCCATAAGTATGAATAGAATACAAAATATTATTATCTAACATTATGAAAAAATATTTTGTGCATAATTCAATTGGTTTAACCTATTCCCATGGTTATACATAATTAAATGTTGACAATAAGAGAAAATGCCCACAATTTATAAATTAATATATTTAACTAAGAAATCAATATCGATTACTAGTGATGCAAACCTCTTATCATTAGTTAGATAGTCATGTAAGTTTAGTCCTTTTGGATCTACTTCTGAAGATACAAGGAAAAAATTTCTTTTTGATTTTATAATAAGTAAATAGCTTTCTAGGTCTAATAAATCAACCTATAACATTGGAGACCATTATTAATTGTTGAAAGTAGTTAATAGTAATATTATACTCTCTAAATACCCCTATGAATATAATATTTTATACTATATACAATATCAAATAACATAACAACACTACAAAAATAAATGGCATACCCTTCCTCCTATTAATTCTTTTCACGATGAACTTCTATATCATTAAAATCTTTATATATTCCTTGTGTACTCACTCCTCTAGGCTATAAAAATATCTAATGTATTCTTAGTGGATTTGGAGAAAAACTTTCTAGATGGCTTCCGTCAATAATCATACTATGCACATGGTGGATTTATTTTCAAAAACATTAATAATATTCCCTTGATTGTTACTCACTTGACATTCTTCATAGATTGGGGTATTTCCCCATGGATACACCGTCATATTAATATTTAGAATCACTAGTTCAAAAAATTATTACATCCTATAGTATATTCATTACACCCTTAGGTTTGAAGTGCTCCTTAACAACCTTCTTATCCTCATTACATGAAAATTCAAAATGATTAGTATTTAAATTCCATGAATCCTCAAGTCTTCTTGATTCATGCCCATATGAAAGAAAATTGCATGGATTTTTTTATAGCACTTAAGAAAATCACCCATTTAAATGATTTTTCATACAATATCCATTTGCGAAGATACCCATTGAATGGTCTATTCTAACTATTTATATACCTCATAGCCTTATTTTAGATGAGTAGTACATTTACGGCACCAATATTATTATTTAGCACCACATCTGTTATATTTGAAAATAGAATCCCCTTGAATTAAATTATTAATGAGGTAACAATTACTTGTTGGAGTGATTCTCATTTAGTTGAGAAGTCTATGATAAAAAATAAAAATAAGAAATCATTTGTACTAATGCATAATCATGTTTACCCTATCATCCACTTTATCAACCTTTCATAAAACAATTTCAACTCCATATGTCAAGGGATCAAATCCCAATCAATGGAGTCACTAAGTGAGTTCTTCAATTCAATAATATATCATGGCCAACATATTAGGGAATTGGTCTTTGTCCTTTAGTGGAGTCACTCTCTATTGTTTTATCACCCTCTTTATCAACCTTCCATAAAACAATTTCAACTCCATATGTCAAGGGATGAAATCCCAATGAGTAGAGTCACTAAGTGAGTTCTTCATTTCAATAATATATCATGGCCAACATATTAGGGAATTGGTCTTTGTCCTTTAGTGGAGTCACTGTCTATTGTTTTGTCATCCTCTTTATCAACCTTTCATAAAAAAATTTCAACTCCATATGTCAAGGGATCAAATCCCAACTAGTAGAGTCACTAAGTGAGTTCTTCAATTCAATAATAAATTGTGGCCAACATATTATGGATGTGGTCTTTGTGCTTTAATTGAGTCACTGTTTATTGTTTTAAAGAATTGTCATCAACATTGTGTTAAGAAATTTGGGTTATTGTTCTAAATTTGAAAAAGTAATAATAAATCAAGGTTAATAGAGACATCTTAGTAAAATGTAGGAATTAAAATAAATAGGAAAACAAAAATCATGAATTGAAGTTATAAAAAAAAAATCATGCAAACTTTTCTTTGCCTTCTTTTTAAAGGACACTAAGGTAAACCAATTTTGAAGATTTGAGAAATGAACCAGTATATATATATATAACAATTATTCAATTAAATAAAAGAAACATTTGTTTATTTAGAGAGACCAATATATTCATTAAAAAAAAGCCTATATACACTATTACAAAATTTCAGAAGATTCCCTATACTGCTTTCATCATTAAAAACAAGTAATAAAAAATAGTTAAACATAATTAACAAAACATAGTTAATAGATCAGCGTAATTAGTTTTTTAAATTTTCACTCATCTGTGGAAGAAATAAGAGATCTTTCCTGAAACAGAGAATAGGTCGACATATCAGTTAATGAAAGGGTAGGGTCGATATGTCCGTTAATTCTATATCTAATTTTTTAAAAGTTTAGCGTTCGTTGGTCCATCTTTAGATTCTGCCCAGTGATTAAAAGAAACCGAAAAAGGTAAACAGTGAATCGAAATTAAAGGAATGAAAAACGTGAAACTTATTTCAAATTTAAAAATTAACATTAAATCATTGAAATTAACATTAAATCATTGATCATAAAACTCAGTGACAAAAAGAAACTCAAAAAGCGAAAGCATAAAACGCAGTGATAACGCAGTGAGTAGAAGATATTGAAAAAGCGAAAGCCTGAATCGAAATTAAAGGAAAGAAAAACTGAAAGACCAATTTTAAATTCTCTCCCATTTGTGTTTGTGGAAGAGACACGGATTTGTCTCTCAAACCTTTATTGAAAAAAAAGGCCAATATATCCGTTGAGAGAAACCCTAGATATATCTATGAAAGATTGCAGAAATTTCTCATTTACTTCCTCCTTCTATGGTCTGGTCCGATGTGTTTATTTGTGGAATGTTTATGTATGTTTGGTTTGGTCTGGTATATGTGCTTGGGCATCTCAGTCTGTGTGCTTGCGGGTGTGCCTTTGCCATGTCTGTCATATGAGGGAGTCTGTGCACAGTCAGTGATGTTGTATAAGGAGGCAATGGATCATCCACTACTGCGCAAACAACTCCGCCATCTTCTCTGCGTTTTTTAATTTCAGGTACATTTCTGCTCTGTTTGTTTCTCTACTTTGATAGACGCCATAGTTTTTTTTAATTCATTTCATCCATTACAATGTATTTCCATGTATATCAAAACTCTTTTTAATTTATTTCATCCTTTGCAATGTATTCCTTTTATTTCCTTGAAAATTGTTGAAAGATTTATGTTGTATTGTTGTGTTTTAATTCATTTCATCCATTACAATGTATTTCCATGTATATCAAAACTCTTTTTAATTTATTTCATCCTTTGCAATGTATTCCTTTTATTTCCTTGAAAATTGTTGAAGGGATTTATGTTGTATGGTTGTGAGTCGGTCAAATTCAGCCATCGCAGTCATTTCCATTTTCTTTTTGTTAATTTCTTGTGCCACGAAATCAGGGTTTCCTCAACTCAAACTACACAAGGAACAGGATATATTTTTTTAATTTTTTAGTGTATTTTCTGTTACTTTCTTTACCCACGTCATCATTCCATCCCCTAGTGTACCATCATGTAGTTTCATGTAATTCCTTTGTTGTTTAGTTTTGTTTGGTTTCTTATGTCTGCCTATATCAAATGGAAATTCTTTGTGAAGGGATTAATTTCTGTGGTATTGTGAGCCGGCTATGGTTTACTCGCTGCTCCTACCCAATAACTCTCAGGGCTTCAATTACAGAAACATTTCCTCTAATCTCTGAAACCCTGGTCCTATTTCAGTTTTCTTTAAAGTTTTCAACCCTATGATTTTTCTTTGTTTTAAATTTCTGAAATTGTTTTCTATTAGTTACCAATGGAACCAATAATTGATTTTCTGAAAGTATTTTCTATTGATTATCTTAATTTCTCCGCTCATAATTGAAGTGCCTTCTCATCCCATCACCATTCCATTCTATTCATATTATTACATCCAGAGCTTATTCAATCATTATAGTTTCCCATTAATTGAATTTGGTGTATTTGCATTTGCATGTACGTTAAAACATTCCAATGTGTTCAATATTTTGTTTCTTCAATTTTTTTATGGTGTACCATAGTTTCTATGCTATTCCTCTATAATTCAGCTTTATTTAAATTGGGTGCACTTTGATATGAGTTATAAAAATCAGTTGCCTTAACCTTGGCCCCGGAAATCCATTTTTCACGAAGTCCCTTCTCTATAATTTTTCCCAACAACTTAATTCTTTTGTAGTTTAGCTTTATTTATGAGGGATGTAGTTTGGTGTGAGTAATAAAAATTCGTTAGTGTAACTTGTGTTTTCACGCCTGCCGTCTTATAATTAAATCTAATTTTAGGTTTGCTTGAATCTAATTTATGAAACAATTTATGAGGCATTGTGGTTTTATATTAAATGATTGTTTAGCTTTTACATTCTGGAAATATACGGTTAATTAATATCTTATAAATTTCTATGTTAAATTTTGGTATAATATTAATAATTTTGGTTACATTTAAAATATTTAATTTTTAAATTATTTTTAATCATTATTTAGTTTTAATTTAATTTTTAAAATGATTTTTAAATAAGAATAATTAATATTATATAATGATATTATATTATTTTAAGAGCGAGTAATATGGTGTAATTGTTTAATTTAAGTCATAATAAAAAAATTTTTCTAAAAATATGGAATTTAATTTTAAAATTAGATCTAATAATATAAATTGTCAGATTACTCTTCTATATATTATAAGTTCTATAAAATTTATATAAGGTTTAATGAAAATAAGATAATCTATAATGAAAAAATGATTGAATTATATAATATAAAATGATAATGCTTTTATATTCAAATACATACTATAAAATAAAATTGTAAGTAAATGCTTTTTAACACTTCTTAATTGTCTCAACTACAATATGTAGATAGATAAACTCTTATATATTTAGTAGAATGTAGTAGGATAGGGCAGGCTAAGGTAGGTTAGGCTAGAGTAGACTAGGTTAGACTAGGCTATGATCGAGTAGGATACTTTAGAGTAGAGTAGGGTAGGGTAGGGTAGGTTAGAGTAGAATATGATAGGCTATAGTAGAATAAGATTGAGTAGGCTAGGCTAGAGTAAAGTGGGCTAGGCTAAGCTAGAGTAGGCTAGGCTAGGCTAGAGTAGACTAGGTTAGACTAGGGTAGATTAGAGTATGATAGGCTAGGCTCACCTAGGCTCGGCTAGGCTAGGCTAGGCTATGGTAGAGTAGGCTAGGCTAGTGTAGAGTATATTATGCTAGGTTAGTCTAGAGTAGACTAGGCTAGGCAAGACTAGGCTAGGCTAGGCTAGAGTAGGCTACTCTAGCCTAGAGTATATTAGGCTAGTGTAGGATAGTCAACTAGAGTCAGCTAAGCTAAGATAGGGTAGAGTAGCCTAGGCTAGGCTTGAGTAAGATAGGTTAGGCTAGAGTAGATTAAGCTAGGCTAGGATAGGTTAGAGTAAGCTAGGCTAGTATATGTTAGAGTAGAGTAGGTTAGGATAGGCTAGAGTAGGCTAGGCAAGGCTAGAGTAGGCTACGTTAGGCTAGAGTAGGGTAGGTTAGAGTAAGCTAGAGTAGAGTAGGCTAGAGTAGGCTAGGCTAGGCTAGCTAGAGTAGAGTAGGCTAGGCTAGAGTAGGCTAGAGTAGAGTAGGCTAAGCTAGAGTAGAGTAGAGTAGAGTAGAGTATGCTAGAGAATGTTAGGCTAGAGTATAGTAGGCTAGGCTAGGCTAGGCTAGAGTAGAGTAGAGTAAGAGAGAGTAGGCTAGGTTAGGTTAGGTTAGAGTAAAGTATAGTAGGATATGGTAGAGTAGGATAGGCGAGACTAAAGTAGAGTAGGCTAGGTTAAAGTAGAGTAGGCTAAGCTAGGATAGGATAGGATAGGATAGGCTAGGCTAGGCTATGCTATAGTAGAGTAGAGTAGGCTAAGTTAGGCTAGGCTAGAGTAGGCTAGGCTAGGCTACACTAGAGTAAAGTAGGCTAGGTTAGACTAGAGTGGGCTAGGAAATAATAGGATATGTTAGGCTAGGTTAGGCTAGAGTAGAGTAGAGTAGGCTAGGTTAGAGTAGAGTAGAGTAGGATATGATAGGCTAAGCTAGAGTAGAGTAGGCTAGGATAAGCTAGGATATGATAGAGTAGGCTAGGCTAGCTTAGGGTAGGATAGGCTAATGTAGGCTAAGATAGGCTAGAGTAGCCTAATAGGCCAAAGTAGGGTAGGCTAAGATAGACTAGACTAGAGTAGGTTAGACTAGAATAGGCTAGGTAGGCTTGAGTAAGCTGAGCTAAGCTTGTGCACTCACTCCTCTTGGCTAGCCTAGAGTAGGCTAGAGTAGGATAGAGTAGGATAGAGTAGGCTAGGCTAGGCTACAATAGAGTAGAGTAGAGTTGACTAGAGTACACTAGGCTAGGCTAGAGTAGGCTAGGATAGGCCGGACTAGATTAAGGCTACAATAGGCTAGAGTAGGCTAGGCTAGAGTAGATTAGGCTAAGCTAGAGAAGAGTAAGCTAGGCCAGAGTAGGCTAGGCCAGAGTAGGCTAGGATAGGCCAGGATTAAGCTAGGCGAGGCTAAACTCAGGTATAGAAGAGTAGAGTACAGTACAGTAAGCTAGGCTAGAGTAGAGTACAGTAAGCTAGGCTAGAATTGGATAGAGTAGTATAAAGTAGGCTAAGGTATGTTAGGATAGAGTAAGGCTAGTCTAGACTACATTAGGCTAGGCTAAGTATACTAAGCTAGGCTAGGGTAAACTAAGGATCGAGTTGTCTAGAGTAGGATAAAGCAGGGTAAGGTAGGTTAGGCTACAATTGGCTAAAGTAAAGTAGGCTAAGTTAAGCTAGGATAGAGTAGGTCATATTAGAATATGCTAGCCTAGAGTAGGCTAGAGTAGGTTAGAGTATTATAGGATGGGCTAGAGTAGGCTAGACTAGAGTAGGGTAAAGTAGGCTAGAGTATGTAATATTACCATTACATGAGTATGTAATATTATCTAGAGTATGTAATATTATCTATCTAATAATCGGGTTGAGGGAGCAATTAAGGGTTCCCTAGAACAGACTTTAGAAGAAATAGAATAAGTCAACAAGGATGGGAGAGAAATCAAGGGTTTCGAGATCTGGGTATGAGAAGAAAACATGTAAACAAATTATTGTGCAAAACAAAGTGTAATTAAACAAGTTCCATATTATATGTCGAGTTACTTTATTTTGGTTTTATAACATATTTAATATTATGAAAACACAAAAGACATGTAACACAAGAACACAAATAAAGTACTTCACTACAAATGGCTCATCCCATTAATCGTGTAGTGAAATGATTTTATTAGTTGCTCCAGTTTGCTGACTTGAAAATAGTACAATCACCCTTAGGTTTAAGATCAAAATAACTCTGCAAATGTAAAATAATCCACAGATAGTACTTCAAATTTTGAAGTATTTATACGAAAGGTTTATTACAAAATATCTCAAACTAATTTGAGAATTAATCTAGGAAATGGAAATATCTCCTTGCAAGAAGATAGAGACAACTATTGAGTTGTTTCATGGTGTCCGTGTTATTTTGGTTCTACTCGCTATTATGCTTTGATTTTTGGCCATTTATGATGGTAGGTTGTTTGGATTTCACCATCCATCTGAGACTCTTTCACCTAGTACATTTTCACTGTGCTGATCTATCTTCATCCTTTTACCATGCTCATTTACTTTTTACTGTACACTTATAATTTACATTTTATAATTTAGTGTGTTTTTAATGTAGTAAATCATTCCGTTTTTGCCATGTTTCTTCATCTAGTAATTGGATGTTGATCATTTTCCTATATATCTCATTAGCCTCTATATTTTTTGCAAAAGTAGGCTTATTGATATATAAGTGTTTCACCTCATGCTGGAGGTAAAACAGATTTTCAAAAGAGTCTCGTATAATACTCTACTAGTTGGTATACCACTCATTGATGAGGTATTTTCCTTTTCTTTCACCACTTCCCTAATTTTCTTATTGTAATCCTCTTGTGTCACGAGCTTATCATTTATGACTAAGGGACTAGTATTCCCTTTTCTCTCAAAATTTCAAACTTGGTCATAAACCTGTCAATGGCTAGTTGCATGGTTTGACACTTATCTTCTAACTTTAACATTAAATTTCTCTTAGTTAAGACCCTCTTGACTTCCAAAATGGTACCTATCCTATCAGGTATGTCAAGTTCTTGTAGCTCATATTTGTTCTTGGAGTTTAGGAATTGGATAATTCTTATTGCTTCCCCCAACATTTCTCCAAGTTCTTCTTTGGCCTTCTCGATGGATTCTATAGCCTGTTGGATCAAGTCTATCTATTAAAAATGACCTCGATAGATGGCCAAATATCATTGACAGAGTCAATGATATTGGCCCATAATAATTGCTTGGCCTTTCCCAAAGGCTCACTTAGCATCAATTCTTTCTCTAGGCTTTTCACTCTCTCATTCATTCTGGCAGCCTTTTGTTGTTCATCCTTGTGCATGACTTGGGCTAACCTACAATTGGTCTCTAGGCTGGTAAGTTTCTCTTTTAATTTGTCCATTTGACCAGTCTGAATGAACATTTCTTCCATTGCCTTGACCAACCTATTTGTTTCATCTCCTGTGGTACCTGTTGCTATTGATGTCGATGTTGATGTAGTTGGTGTTGCTGCTGGCAATGCAGTGACCATTGGACCAGTGGGAGCTAATGCTGTTGTGAATGTGGAAGGCAAAACAGTGGTTTCTATAGGAATGACAGTTGAAGGAGCATTGTCTAGAGTAGCTTGTTTGAGCTGGATCCCACTCTCTATTTGATTTTCCATTTCCTTCAACTAGTCATTAAGTTACAACAACAAGTCCATCATCTCCTCATGATTTGTTTGGCTTTCTAAGACTTCTTTCACTTGAGGGTGTTGTGACTGAGGTAGCTTGAGTTGTTTCTTAAGGGCTACAATGTCTTCATTTTTGTTCTTAATCAACTATTCAACATCCTTCATGTCATTTGGTTCATGGCCCAACTCAATGATCAAGTCTTCTAAGGATTTGATCCTTGTGTCTTTGGAATTGGAAGAGAATTTTTCTAGTTTGTACTGGACTGTCACATTGTTTAATGATTCCATGAGCTTGAATGCTACCATTGCTTTTTTTTTTAGGGTGGAGTATATCATCTCTCCAACCTGCTTGTGAAATTCTATTTGATCTATGGTATGCACATCCTTGGCTAAGACCTCAAAGTTTGTCTTCCTCAAAGTTTGTCTTCTTATAGTCTGTTGTGGTTTTAGGCTATTGTACAGTAGACTCTAAGAAGGACACCTGCATTTTATCTTCTTTGATGTGGAAGGTTGACATTAATCTACTATGGTTTGGTGGTGTCATCTGCATGTACTTGGCATAAGTGTCTCCTTTGAGCTTCTCATTCCTCATTTTGATCTCCTTGAATCTTTCCTTCATATCTGCTTCCTTGTGAGCTAGCCTGACAAAGGAAGACACCTCCACACTACTACGTCTCTATATAATCTAGGTGTTTGAAGAGGAGGGCTACTGTGTTTCTTTTGATGTAGTAGTCTTAGTTGTTTGTCTACTCATTTTCCCCATTGCATCAATATGAGTCATTTCTGCTCATGCAATGTGTTCTTCATGTTCAGAGAAAGGAATCAATTTGTGTTTCTTGCTTAGTTGGAACTCTTGATCAGTGGTACCCATAGCAGATCTTGAAGCTACCTCTTTGTTTCTTTTGGGATTCTTCTCCTCATTGATAGGAGTCTGAATGATGGGAGGGATATTCATGGGCTCTTCCAAATCTAGGACCTGTAAGAAAGAGCTTTGGTCAAATTGTTTCTCCAAGTCAATTATGGTGTTCTCCACATCCACTTATGTGTTGTCCTTATCTCTCAATGTTTTCTCTACCCATTCTGACTAATTAGCATATTGTTCAATGTCGGGCATGGGGTAGTGAATGTAAGGTCCAATCTTGACCTTTTGTATGAGTTTTCTTATAATACCATGATGGTCATAATGCGAGATGAAACTATTCTTGACTTTGAATTGCTGGAGTATCTTATCAGCTTCAGGCCCAACCTCTTTGGTGTTATAGATGAAAGGGCCCATTTGGTTTTTCATTTTAAATTGTGTTTTCTTCGTAGCAGCCAGGAATTGGACCTCATCCACACCTATCATTTTCCTAAAGTATTCCACGGAAAATAATCTCCTTGGAAAATACTTAGGCAGTTTGTAGGGGTAATTCATAGCCATAGATCCTAATTTCAGTATTATTCAAGTAGAGGTACCAGTCTCCTACTCTACTATTCTTCGCTAGTTGCAATATTCTCTTGATCTAAGCATTGATTCTAGGTTGACCGCTAGAAGTGAGCATGTTCATGACAGGGTGAACAAAACATTCTATGAAGACTATGCATGTGAATGTTGTGTTATGCTTGTGGACCAAGGGTGTCTAGTAGATGACTAATCCTTCCTTTCCCATGGTATATATTTTCTGAATCTTCACTAGGAACTTGTCTATTTGGTAATACAGGGACATATGAAATATTACTGAAGAGTATTTGAAGAATATTTCTATGGGAAATCTAGTGAATTTTTCATGCATTCTATCTGCAATGAACTAGGCATAATCACACATAATGGCAAGAGGCTAGCATGGAGTGAAAATGGACAAGAAGGACATGATTATTTCATCCAAAAAATTGTGTGATGTGAATCCTCGGATGCATACGATCATGGAGATTATTCTCCTGCCAGTCTCTCAAAAGATAGTAAAAACATAGGGTGGAATTTCCTTAGGAGTATGGTGCTCCTCAATGATGAAATTCTGAAAAATTTTCTTGATCTTAGCTGGGTCTAATGTGGTGTATAGGTCCAACAAGTGTGCAATGGACAAAGGAGTAAAAGTTTGGTTGGGTTGGATTTGAAGCATCTCGTTGATAGACTTAGTAGTAATTGAAAACAAGAAGTGTTGGTTTTGGGAAATTATAGCCCTCTAGCTAGGTATGTAACATGCATGGCATAAATATACAATGTCTCAGAATGAATGGGATTTTAGGAATGTATAATTAGGTAGATTTGAGTCCCAAAGATGGATACAATCGGCTTTGTTCAAGAGTCTAACCTTGGCCTAGCAATGGATTCTCAAAAGGTTGTCTGGGGTGACTGTATCTTTGATTTGAAAACCTCTGTCTGCTAGGGCCACGTGGTCAATGTCTAAGTTAGCGGTTGTCACTGTTCTGACATCCAGAGAGGTTGGGGCAGCCATTTCCATGATAAAATGTGGAAAATTAGGCTTTATATGGTTTCGAGAGTGAAACTTGAGTAGTTGAAACCAGGGTAGGTTACTAGAAGGTTGCAGGTTGGGGTTCCAGTACTTTGGCGATGGTAAAATCTCAATTTAAATTGAAATTAATTATTTTTTTCAATTATTTTAAGAATTTAATATTATTTCATCAAAGAGATTCTAGTTTTTTCTTATATACCTGGAATTTACAATTGGGGTTGCAATTAGTTTTCAATTGGGGTTTGTAGAGGACATTGGCAGCTAGGATGGTGTGCAGTGGTGGTGTTGGAAGGCTATGATGGTTGACAGTTGGTCGTGGGAGTTTACCTCACTAGGGTGGTGGGCTAAATTTGGGTTTACTTGGGAAAATGATTAAGCAACGAAGTTATTGAAGCGGGGGGTTTTTAATGTTAGGTTAAGGGTTTAGAGGGGTTTTTGGGTAATTATTAAAAGGAAAACATGATTTTGAAAGGGGGAAATGGGTTTTCACACTCAAGAGAATGGAGTTTAGGAGTAATTGACTAAGGAAGTGTCTGAAACTAAGGGGTAGGAATAAAAATGAGGGGAAAGGGGTTTTCATAAGCCATGAAGAGGTGAAAGGGGAATTAGTGAGAATACAATGGGAGTGAAATGAAATGACGAGGGAGTTAGACCAATCAAATTATGATCATGCTTTTTTCATTGATAATTTCTCCTACACAATTGAAACAAATAGTTAAGCATAATAGTAGTGCTTATGCTCCAAATAACTTGTATTTCTACAACCTTTCTTTACTTACCCTATCATTTTTTTTTTTAGTTTGTTCGGTGCACTTAAGCTAGCAAGCCCTTTTCTTTCCTTTTCTTTTATGAAACAAATTATATACTTCTAACCTTATATCTTCCAAGGGCTCAGATTAAACTAATGAGCTCCTTTTATTTCCCTACCTATCTAATGATCTGCCAAGATTAAAGTGGTTGGTCAGATTTATTCTTTAACTATAAACAAGCTGCACACAACCATTATTTAAGACAATAAAGTAAAAAGTAGTGGCACTTGGACTTGCACACTTTTGTTATCTTTTTTTTGTTTGGGGTTCATATCTTGTCATATTTTTTTTGTATTTTTTGATCTTTTCTTATTTTTATTTTATGTTGATATTTCTTTTAGGACATACCCTTTTTACAATTCTTAATTTTAATATGGAAAACATTTAAAAAATGAAAGGTATGTACAATATTACAAGAGTTAACCTCACCCAATTCAAAATTGTGAATCCTATCACTATAGGACTCTAATAGATTTCATGCATATTTACGTATCTCTTGTAAATCATATTAATTTCCTAGAGTAATCATGGAACTCAATATCAATTATGAATGAGTATGACTAGTGCAGGTAGATTCCTGCACCGTTAGGAAGATTGTCCGAGATTTCCGAGAAGCCAAATATTCCACAAGGATTGGTCTTGATCCCTGACTCTGAGTTTAATTTTTGATGAACTAAAGTAGGATAACAGGTGGCGCGCAATGAGGGAATGTTTTCCAAAGTTAGGCTATGACTAAGTGAGATTCATGTGTATTATAACTGGTGGCCAAGTTTGTAATTTCAGTTTCTAAGTCTATTTGGCCAAAAGTCCTGAATAAGAAATGCATGTAATTAGTGAAAACGGCTAGAGCCAACATGATATATATAATATAGATATAAGTAGGAGGAGGCTAGTAGAGAACCATTGATTGTAATTTTGTTTATGTAATCCAGCTATCTCCTCACCTATGGGGCTGGACTCCTCTGTCATGTACATTTCCTGAATCAAGTAATACAGGAGAATTGACATGATTTGCATACACAATGTCTAGTTTAGCTTTGATGTATCTTTTGAAGTGTTGATCTTTTTCATTCCTTAGAGGTGGAATGAGCCGGTTGGATAGGACCCAACCAACCAAGCTCATTTACCCCTCTCACATTCATTGTTGAGAAAGAATTTGTGGATATTTCATTCATAGTTGTGTGATGTTATAATTTTTATTTTTATCTTTCAAGTTCTGATTTAAAATATCTTTTGTAGCTATTCTCAATATTTGTTTTAACTCATTTTTGATCGGATCGTGCAGAGAACCCTTTCATGCACCAATGCATGGTGTTGCCTGCACTTTAGTTTAATCATTATTTTGCAATGAATAGTGAATCACTTTTATGCATATTATTATACTTGCAAAGAGCATAAACATATTTGAATGGATTATTAAAGTTAGATAACGCATGCACAACACTTAGACTACTGTTTGATTCTTTTGAAGTGATTTTATTTCATGAAGTTTATTTCCTTTGCAAGGTTTAATGAATTGAAGAATTTCCTTTTTCATAGATAATTTACTTCATAATTTCATTTACAGTTTCAATTCTTTTCCAACACACATTTTGGTGTTTTAGAAAGTAATTTGGAAACTAGGTGAAGGAAGCTCTCCTTCAGTGCAAGAGTTGGTCTCTTTTCACAGAAACAAAGTGTTCTAAGCCCTTATGCTTAGAGAATCTCCACTAAGACATAAGTTTTCAATAAGGAAGGTCATATATGCTTTTGCACAGAGATGTTGTACTTACACTAGTACAAGTAGATTGTAATAGTGCAAGTATAGGTTGCTTGTGTGGAAGGAAGATCATAAGGAAGATAGAATTCTGCAAGGGTCCACTTCTGAGACTGTTAGTCATCCATCTAAAGATGAACATAGCATTTAATTATAGCATTTGAGATTGTTTATGTTGTGTGGAATTTATTTACTTTATTTACATCCAAATTGTCTTTTACATTCCAGCACTAGAGTTGCTTTGGTGTCAATTATCTTCTCGATTGATTTCTATCTCATTCTACAAAGCATTTCCTTTAAGAAGTAGGATTAGAGATAGGAAACGTGCTTTGTTTGTAAATTTACGAAACCCCCGAGTTGACAATTAAGTTTTGATGTGTTTGTCAAGCGCAATTCATGCACCCAACATGGGTAATGATTTTTTTGGCATGTGATATTGAGAAGCGATGGCTCTGGCCCATGTTATTGTAACATAACCTATTTATAGATCATGAAAGTTGGTAAAAAAGTGGATATAAATCTTCATCGATAAAAATCTTATTCCATGCTTTCTAAAATGAATATATGTTTAACTTATAATAATAATAATAATAATAAATTTAATTTCATATTTTTTTAAATTTTTACCAACATGAGATGTCTTATGAAGTATATGTTTTGATGTTTATTATGGAATGATAATTATTAACATTTACTAGTCATTTAATTTATATAATTGTGCTAGTATGTAAATTTCTATTAAAAATGTGTTATTTGTTTTTTTTAATATTGATAACTTAAATACATTTTAAATATTTGAAAGCTACTCTAATGCTATAGGTTTTCAATATTTGAAAATACATTTTATATTGAATTACTCATGTTTTTAAATCTTTTTTTTAGTCATATGGGGACTGAGATAATTTATCTTATTTTGGTTATTGGATTTGTGTGTTTAAATATTTTTAGTATAGAGTTTTCATCTCAAAATAACATGCAGACATTTCTTTTTATGGTTTGCAGTGTAGAAATATTTTTGATTGTTTTTTTCTTCTTGCTTCGCCTTGTTTTTTTTTTTTTCTAATTTTAGATATATTTTCTTAATATATTTTTTATCTTTTATACAATATTGAACAACTAAAATTTTATCCTAGAAGACTAGAAAGAAAATTCATAGTTAAAAGAATGTATTCCTTAGACGAAACTATTCCCCAAACAACTATAAATTATTCTAGAGCACTATATGATTTAAAATATTATTACTTTTCACTATACCATAGATTATGTATTTGATATATACAAATATATTTGCATGCTAGGCATGTCCACTATAGATTAGATTCATTGTCATTTTGAGAAAAAAATTGTATTTATACATAAAGTTATGTCTACAAAAAATATGAAAGGTTACATTGTCATTACCAACTCGTTGATGTTGTATTTCACATTAGTACCATATAACAAGAAACAACTCAACAAGACTACAAGCCACATAATAAGAACTTTTACCAATTTTTAAGTATCAAATCACTTACCCCATTATAAATATCACATCACCCAAATAAAAAAGAATCATAAAATTTAACTAAATTATAAATTTTATCCCCACTTTACCATGGAAATTCTTAACTGAAGTAAATAACTCTTCTTAAAATACTATGGGCCAATACCATGGCTTATAAATATCACATGTTCAATATGACATATGTTGATATGATGTTTTCTTTAATTAAACAATTTGACATCAATTATTTAAGACAACATAATTAACTTGGAGGTAAATCTTAACCTTTGATATGTGAACACTACTATGACTATTATAGCATATTCCATGGAGGTTAAATCTCTACCATTCACCTTATAATTATTAATAATTAAATTAAAAGTGTGAGAAATTTATTTTCCTTTATACGTTAGTTACCCTCCATTGTGGAATCTAAGGTTATCATCTCGTGAATATGGAGGACTTGGTACAACCAAAAAGACATATATTAAGCATTTATGTGGACAAGAAGATAGGGTTGCTACAAAATGATGGATTATGTATTTTCCCTTTCCTAAATTTAGTAAAATAAATCAAAATAGATACATCCCTTGAAAACTTCAAAATTCCCAATCATATATAACAATAAAGTCATTACTTATCAAGATTATATCCATATACATTAGAAGATATAACTACTTTCACCATTGATGAGCTAATAATAATATGTGTATCTTTAGACTGAGATTTATTTTTAGTACTAGAAGATTTATCTTCCGTGTGTCTTTACATAGCTTGAACTGAAGTTCTGAGTTCATTATCTTCATGGAAAAGCTAACGAAAACACTTTTGAAGACATGAGACAATGAGAAATTATTGTTGGTACCAATACATGTTCTTAATTTAGCCTCATCCAAATGGATGTTTCTTCTAGGACAGTCATTACAACAAGTGACATCAACTCAAAAATCCCAAATTATCTACGAACTATGGCATATTTCATTTTGGCAAGCTTTTAGGATGAGCCTCGATATGGGCAAACTCATCATTTCTAGGAGTATTCTATTGTCTGTTTCGCCTTGCTCAGGAAAATTTTCCTCTTAATTTGTTTAATATTGACTTGAGATTGAGGGTTTTGTTCATATTGATTCATTTATTTTACATGTACAGGTTCATTAGGTGCAATTTTGGGTCGAAGACTTTCGCTAGAGGGTTTTACTTCTCTTTTATCCTTAAAATCCAATTTTAATTCCATATCACACACAGTGGTACCCTTGGTCATGCTTCTATTTAAGCGAACACGAGTAGGTTTGAGGGTTTCAATGTTATTTTCATTCAAAACACAAGTATTTCTTCATGAAATGATTCTACATGATGATTCTATAATGAATGATGATATGATGACTGAAAAAGACTCTCTAATGAAGGGGTATGTGGAAAAATACATGAGGAATTGGAATAATTGAGTAATTTTAGGTTTTTGAAACCATTACAATCTAGGAAATGATCCTATTCATCCCCCATCTATGCTGAATGGTGTCTAAATAGAATATAGATGAAACTATGATGAAAGAGTGATGTTTCGAAGTTCTTGCAATGTGACTGGTATGTTCAAGACATTTTAGTTATGCTTTTATACAGATAAAATGAAAATTAAGTTTATGGACGAGAAATTCCATTAACAACCTTTTATGATAAATAAAACCAAACTATATCACCGTTCACAAGTAGCATACTAATGCAACAAAAGAACTAAATTACAAGATTTAGATTTCAAAGAGGAAATTGGCATACCTTTCACATGATATCCACAATCTTTACTGATGATAAGTTTCTTTGAGGGAATGTCACACATTACACAATTTTTAGACCATTTATCTCTCTCAAAGGGGATACGAGTAGTTCCTACAATGAAATCAATATCTATAACCATCTCTAGATAACCCACTCAATCTTTCTTTGTATTAAAGGAAGAGGAAAAATCCTTGACAGCTCCTTTGCTATAACCCTGAAACAACTGAAGTAAATCCCACTAGCTAACTTGGTGGAACAAGCCTACATACTCATCATGTGCCTCTATTATGTGAGCTCCAATGGATTTAAACATGATAAGGGGTTCCATTGTTAGAATCCGAGAGGGTTTCAACTAGGAATTAGTGTGAAACATAGAGGTAAAATGCACAATGAGATGGTCACCAATCCCTAACTTACATAGCAATGTAAAAAATATGAACAACAACAATCACACAACGAGGTGTTGGTAACCTATAAACTCAAAGGGGTAACTCAAACATTGACAGTCAGGAGGTATGGTATAGAGACATTAATGGCTGTCATATATGAGTGTTCATGAGCTATGGATTTGAGAAAATTAGTGCAAATCAGGATTAGCATCTCCGACGAGAATGCCAAATCACCCATGAAACTTGATACAAATCATAAAGCAATAACCCTTTGCATGAGAACCATCATTTCTCATGATTGAAAATATGAAAATTTCAAAAGGAACATGACCATACACATGAATATAAACTCACAATAATCATAAATGAGTCGTCTAGTCAGTAATATATTTAAACCAAGTCTTATATGATAATTTATTGATATAACAAATATTAAAATATGGAAAATAAACCAAATGTAAAAAACGTCAAGCCTAAATTGTCACATAGTTTATAATTCATTAGGTAATAACTTTTCATCACATTATAGCAAATGTAGATAGGAGGGATTATATATAATTCAATCAAGCATATGAAATAAAGTGTTATTAAGGCATTATAATATACAAATAGAAATAAGATAGGGCTACTATAGAATGAGGGATTCTACAATGACCCTTTTTCACTTTGACATTCATATGTTTTATAAAATCATAGCATCTCAACAACTTATTGGAAAATCACAAAGAGAAAATATTTTTTTATTTCTACTAAATGGGAGAATGCTTCATCAATAAACCACAAAATGTAGGTTTTTAAAGGGAAATTACATGTTAAAACCATTCAAGTCATAAAAAATCAAATCCAAACATGGAGGTACACAAAAACTTTCAGTACAAATAAAAATGATAGAAGAAGAGGATGTGAACAAAATAGCTTTTAACTGTCTGTTTAAAGGCACCGAGATATTATCGTCTAAATATTACCTCCCTCATGTATCTAATAAAAAATGGTTGATCAACCATTAAAGGAGTGTATTACAGTTTACCACAATTTCTATTAAAAAAAATCCTGAGATGCTCTTCATGACGTTAGTGTCAGTATTTCCATACTACCATTAGTGATAAAAAAATCATCTTTTCATATCATATTAGGGTCCCATTGTGAAATTTTTATCATTCCACTAGGTTGTCATGCAAAATTTTGGTCACAGAAGGTTGAATTAGGATTTCCTTTAATCCTTTTAGAAATTTACCCCTTACTGGCTCATTTTAACCTTGCTCAGTATATATTATCCATAAAGCTAATGACATCATGCCATCACATTAGTCATGTCATCTTGAAATTCAATACTTCAAGGTCTCATTAGGTATTTTATGGTTTCCAAGGATCAAATAATGTCTCTTAACCATGTGAGGATGATTTGTAAAGAGAAATGCTTATTTCATCATGTAATTTTATGTTCACTATATGTAATAAGTAATGTTCCTAAGTTTCCAACTCAATCTCTATATGCCAACTTCATTAAAGAAAAGTCAAATTCAAAGAGTTCTCAAAGACCATCAAAACATCAATTTTTCAAAGGAAATAGTCAAGCGAAAGGGTAAATTTTCAAAGGGTTAAGTAAATGCCAAAGCGATTTTTCTTTTCCCAAGGTTATCCAAATCATCATTTTCCACAAGCAATAAACCCTAATTTTCTCTCCCACAAAGCTTGTGTTGGCTGTAGAATCTGAGACATTTGAGTAGAGGAGGCCTAAGGTAGGTTTTTTCAACATGTATGAGGTCATTCCAACTCATAAACATCATTTCTCCATCATTTTTCAAGAAGTCATTCCAAGGGACAAATAATGTACCACACATAGGGCCAATTTTGTTTCAAAGTATGTTTCCAAACAAACAGAGATGAATTTTACAAAAGTTGGAGAGGTTTTTTTCGATCAGAAGAAAGTAATGAAAAACCTCCTTCTTTTCTTACACAAGTGTCATGGTTTTGGAAAAATGTCAAAAATACAGTTTCTACAAGAAGGTTGTTGCACTTCTGGAGCGACCTTGGGAAAATCAATTGTTATCCTATATGGAGTGTCCAAATGACTTACTTTATGAGTCAAATGATAACAAGGAAGAAACATATTTCCAATGAGCAATAATGAGCTCCATTTGGAGTTGAGGAACACCTCCATAATTTCTTTCAAGATCACACTTCATTTTTGCACCATCATTCTGTGCTTTCTAACCAGCCTTGTGAGAATCAACTTTCGAAGAGTCTAATCAAGTCCATCTTGGAAACTGAAGGTAGGTTTGGAAACTAGATAGGAAAATAGTTCCAATGAGCTATTATGGGCTCAATTTTAACAGAAAGAAGCCAATCAAAATCACACTACAAGATGGACGGAGCGTTTGACACAAGGACAGCACGTTTAACCAGTTGCCTATCAAATGTGCCACACCTATGGTGTTGTGCTCTTTTTTTGGGAATACGATGAGAACAAGGCCAACATATTTGGATTAAAAGTGATGAAGACATGCATCTTCTGCATTTTCTAAGCATTTGGAGGAAAACTAGTCAACCAAAAGGCTCAAAAGCCACTAAAAAATAACCTTTCTGCCTCTCTTTTTGGCCTCGTCATTGTGCCTTTACCAGTCTTGGGAGATTGGAATTTTGATAGGGAAAATTACCTTCAAATTTAAACCTGAAGGCATATCTAGAAATTATACTCGAAGGGATTTCCAATGAGCTATCTTGGAGAAACATTTGACACCGAGAAGGGACCCAAAAGTAGCTATAATGTTGCAGGGCATGTTTGACGCTAAGAGAACACACTTGACAAAGGAAGGGCGCGTTTGACAGTATTCTCCAATTTTCACTGTGTCTCTCCAAATTTCTGATTGCTTTCATTTCTCAGGAGCTTTAGATAGACAATATTTTTTTCTAGTTCCCTTCCTTTCCATATTTCTAACATATATTTACAGGTTTTCATGGAGATTTAGATCTCCCTCTAGATTTAGATATCCCACTCGAGGAATTATTTTTGTTTCTACTCAAGGTTTGTCTTCGTACACATAATGCATCTCCATTCTGGCTCTCCATATTTTCTCATCTCATCTCCTCTGTCAACAAGGATGAGACTATTTCATCAAAATTCAAGGTATTTGTATTTCTACCTATTGCAACAACCAAACTATCGCATAAATCTTGTAGAGAACACAAAAAACTTATGTAGTTATCATTGGCTGAATTTTTTTATATCAATTGATAACAAATTTCTTACCACATTATTAAATGTGTTTACATGCTTTGTCACCGAGTCTCTTTCCTTCATTCTCAAGCTATATATATTTTTCCGTAGGAACAATTTGTTCACCAAACACTTATATTGGTAGAAAGTCCCCAACTTGACCCACAAATCCTTCACTATCACTCTCCATCATACATTCAAGAATACTAAATTTCATATACACAACCGTATTGTGGTCTTTTCCTTCTAATCCAACATCATCCAGTATTCTGCAAACATTTTCATTGGTTTGGTACTCAAATCTACCATGGTACACTGATTGTTATCCACAAAAATATCCTCCATCTTGAGCTTCCACAACTCCAAACTCTAACCAATAAATTTCTCGTTCTCTATCTTTTCACAACTTTCCATCTTCTTTCACTACAAGAATCGATCTTGCAGATCTCCAACTGAATAAGGTCTACCACAATCCCTATAAAAACACTTCAACAACAAAGGCATTCCCTTGAAGGTGGAACAAATTTGATACCAAATGTAGATTTTAACCATGTACAACAAATACATGCAAATGAATTCTTAAAATAGAAAATATACAATGAAGAGAACATAAAATAAATACTCATAGATTTTCCAAATTAATCATTTCATTATGTTCCTTTCAATGCTACAAATATATATATATATATATATATATATATATATATATATATACATGTCAAAGAATTAATAAACCCCAATATATTAACCTTGGATTATAACATAAGCATAGTTCCCTTCACTGAATCTACAAAATACATTGGGCAGAAAACCATCATGTGTAAAACCATGTACAAGACCCAAGCACAAAAACATGGGTAGGTCCTCCCACAATCCTTGGGTCCTTCCCCCATCCTTGCTTCCACATAGACCTAGGAAAAAAAATATCTCATCTGCTACGCTAAACCGCATGTTGGGGACTACCCCCCCTATAAACTCCCGGACAGGAGGGGGCTTCCACACCCCTATGATGCCTTTGCTACACCTAGTGCAACAAACATGGGGACCTACCATCCCCCGCCTATGTGCCTAGTCATGGAAATAATATAACGTACACCCGAAAAATTTAAGGGGTAACCTCCTTTTACAATGAATACAATGTATAAGACAATATTTGATGATACTATTACTAGGTCTCCTTCGTACGTATATAGGAGACAATGGATATAATTACAATAAAATGGGACCATTAAAGGTACTAGCCTACATAATAATATAGAAATAGAAATGTAATTACCCAATATATCTTAATTAATGGGGGGCTTTAGGGTTAACATGGGCTTTATATGGGGATTAGTAGGTCATATATGTTGAACTATAGTTTATCACTGCATTGGTTGTTACCATCCAGTGTTTATCTAGGATAAGTGGATACCCATTGAGTCTACATTTAGTTTTTAAAATAATGAAGTGTCTTGGTTGCTCCCAAGAAATAATTGGTATAATGATGTCCTATAAAATTCCTTCTAGAGTAACAATTTATCTATTTTCGAGTTGAAGGATAGTATTTGTATGTTGTAACTATTCCCTTAAGTTAAATATTACCTAGGTATCCTTGTTAATTACAGTAATTGTAGCTCACGAGTCTGCTACACTAGTCTATATCAAAAAATTTCTAATATACACATGCGTGATTCCCTACATCAAAATGCATGGGGGTGAATACTTTTCGTAAAACTAGGTTATCAAGATTCCCCATAACATTAACTACACGGGGTATTTTTTCTCTCTTAGGCTTCTTAATGTATATTTCCCTAATTTATTTATTGTATAATAGTGCATATTTAATGGATTAAAGGGGTGGTATATTCAAACATAATTTTCAATTCTCCTAAAATATAATTCTTTTATTTTTTGTATGTCTTCTCTTTCTCTAGCCTTTCATAATAATGGAGATCTTACTAAGAGGCCTAACTACCTCGTTTTATATTTTTCAAATATCTTGTTAGGAATGTATTGTTGGTCCTTTACACCTTTTATTAATGAATCATAGCCACTTAATGCTATGTTATGTGCCTTGGTATGCTTCCTTTAGCCTACAAAATGAAGGTAATTTTCTCATTAGATTATTCTATTCACAAATTCCATAGAAATCTACTATGGTATTTGTTCATTCCTTACTTGCATGGAAAATTTTAGGGACTAATATTCATAGGTGGGATAATTTTCCACAGGTTTTCCAAACAAAAGATTCACCAACTTCCATAAAATAATTTTCCCAATTTTATAATATAAAATTATTTTACATTAAATATCAACAAAATTCATATACAAGTATATATATAAAAATATAATAAATTTTAATGTTTTTACAAATATATGCCCAAATATTTTATAGTTTTTATATTAGAGACTAGTAAGATTCATTGAGGTTTATAAAATTTAAGATAAATTTCCATCCTTAAAATTTTCCTTGCTTATTAGCATGTTTCTTTCTTCATTTGAATAAGAAAATAAGCAAGACTATAATAACATCCTCTTAATTCATCTTTATCTTCATGGTGTTCATATACATATCCAATAAATGTAAAGCATTTTTTTCAATTATTCTAAGAACCTTTATATTTCATTTTTTGTGAGATTTGTAGTGATAGATTTTGAATATTGTGCAGAATAATTTCTATTACCCTTGTTCTTTAAACTTATAGACAAAGAGTATTTTTTGAACACTTTATTTACGTCATCATAATCTAACTAGAAAATTTCTCGATTGGAGAGGAAGTTCAAAGCCTTAATTAACTCTTCACTCACACCTCTAAGAAGTAAAATTTTTGGGTATTCCTCATCAATCATGCAAATATATGTCCTCTTCTAACTAAGTTGAGATATTTCTTCATAATATTCTATGGGTTCACTCTCTTTGGATCATTTTAGGAAACTAATCTCTAGTTTCTCTAGAATTGGAATTATCCATGCATTTCTTTATGAAGGTTTGCTTCACTTGTTGGTGTACATGTGCATTACCTCCTACTATTTTTAGAAGTTACAACTTATAGTATCCCTATTTTTAGTATGAATTTTCATGTATGATGACATGTGGTAGTGATTAGTCCTTGACTAGGTAGATACATGAAGATATCTTATCCATTACTCCACACTTCCCAATCCATAACCTAGTTATTCACAAGTGCATAATTTCTTCCTACTTCTAGGGACATTCCTCACCCAGAACTTTATACTCTTATCATTTTATCATAAGAATACTTATCCTTTTACTTTTAGTTCTATTCTTGGAGTATTTCATGATTTCTTCAGTTAAGAGTTTCATGTTTGTGTTCTTACTATAATTATCACTTCTTTATGGCTCACCCTATCCTTATCCAACCTTATTATTGACCCTAACTCTATTTTAGATGATAAAACTCCATTTTTGGGCTAGTTAATTGGATCTAAGAGTTCCTTTTCTATTAGTTGTGCATGCACAAGGAACCATACCTAGTGCACATTACTTTTCTCTATGATTTTTCAATTTAATTGTAATATAGTCAAGCAATGGTTTAGTCCATTGGCAGGAAATTCAAATTGGTCTTTCAGTCTCTTAGTCTATTTGAGTGTTATTTTATTTTCTATTCACTCCTTTTCATGCAATTATTAATGTAGTTGTTTTTTACACAAATAGATCTTTTGATTCCTAAAATACAAGAAGGTAGCAAAGAATTTAATGATTTTGTGAAAAATATACTCGTATTATTGTATGTCATATAGAATTGAACAACCCAAATAGAATGTATCAACTAATTATCATTGTTATTCATACTCCATTTAACTATTTGAGGGGAAGCCTTACATAATTCTTCTAATATGAAGGAAAATTACAGTCATTATGCATAGTAAAGAAAATATCAATTTATCTCTAGTGAAGGCAAGGCACTTTAACAAAATGGATATGGATTATGTGACATCATGGTTGTACATTTATATAGTTTTCCTCTTCCATATTAATTCTTGTACAACTCCAAATGACACATGAACTAGGTTACATGGGTTATTTGGAAATATGGATGGGTTGAGAGGACATTAATTTGAAAATGAGTTCACATATTTGAGCCCATGAAACTTCAAAAAAATACAATACTTCTTCTCTAGATCTAATATTATAATTCAATAGTTTAAGGTATGTGGCATTGATAGAAAATAGAACAACATTATCCTATCAGTATTTCAAATTCAAGACCTATGTATTCCAGGTTTGTTTGTTCTTTCCACACTACTAGAATTTATATGGGAAAAACCTAGAAGATGCATTATATAAATGACTTCATAGATTCAGTCATTCACTAGGAATATAAGTTTATTAACATGGGAGATATCAATATAATCAATACCCATGTACCTATAATACATAATGATAGCAAGAAGAACAAGTAGAAATCAATGGATATTGATCACATAAATGGAGAAAGCATTGAATCCACTAAGGAGATTTTGATCGAGGAAACCCTCAGAAGGAGAGAAAAACATGAAACACATATAGCAGTTTTTTTCATCCAAAGAGTTCCTATATATTAAATTCTATTGATCTTATGCATCAACTACTTCAGTAACACAACTTTTTATATTACATATCGAATTGTGTGAACACGATGATTCAAGACAAGACAACAAAATATGAAAATAAGGGTGATTTTTTTAGTATTTTCACTTCATTATTTGATATATTTATCTTAGAATTAGGTGTTTCTAATCATATTTCATTATTTTTCTTCCTTTATATCTTGTTTTAGACCTCCTATATTGTTGGGAGACAAAATTACTATGAGAGTATTCAAATAAGGTTAAGAAAACATTGATTATAGAAGATTCAAGAATATGTTACATGTTATTAATCTCTTTGTGAATCTCATATCTATATACTAAACCACACACTGACCTAAAGGTTAGTGAGTTTAGTTCACACTTATATTACAAAATTTTGGTGAAAATATACCAGATGTGTCTCTATGTTGATTCATGCAAACTAGTTATGAAATGATATTTTTTTTCAATATATTTTAAAATGAATAATAATGCAACAATGAATATTGAATATCTTCACTCACTTTAAATATCAACCTATGTTCTTTGGAAACTTATGAGGTGTGATTCACTATGTATGCAACTAGAAAGATCTTAATTTGAAATTAAGTAGAATTCTAAATAATTGCATAGGTGGAATGTTGGAGTTTAACAATTCATTTCTCTATGCTTCATACCATAAATCTTGTGATATTCATTGTAAGTCCATTCACAATGTACAAGTGTGGATAAATATATCAATTCATTTGTGAAGGAATAAATAAATAGGTAGCGAAAACTTTAAGGATGAAACTTTATCTTAAATTTTAGAAATCTTGGTGAATGTTGTTGGTACATAATATGTAAATTGTAAGATGTTTGAAAAAAAAATTATAAAGTTATTTTGATTTCTAATTATATTTATTATATTATTGCATATATAATTTTAGCCACTTTTTTTGGTAAAATAATTTTATACTCTAAAATTTGGGTGAATCATTTCTAAAAAAATAGAAATTGGCGAATGTTTTTTCGAAAAAAGCATGAAAAATTAGCCAACCTCGAAATATTATCCCTTAAAAATTTCCCATAGAAATAGGTTAATGCATTGTTGGGACTAAGTTACTAAATTATTCTATTAGATATCCAATCCTTATAGCTTTTAGAAATATTATATTTCTTATCAAACATGCTTCAAGTACTAAGGATTATAAACTAAATCGTAGCAATTAAATGGAGGAAGTATAAATAACATAAGTTTTATTCAAAGACATGAAGAAAAATGTATAAATTTTTGAAATAACATGAATTAACTAGTTATCTTAGTGCACTATAGGAATTAATAGGTGTATCATAAAAGTATATAATCAAAAATGAAATAGAATTGAAATATAAGAAAGAGATGCATATATGTGTTCTGAGATCTCTTGTTGAGTGGGACCTAATCAAGGAAGCTATTGGAACCCTCGTTTAGATAAGAAAAACTAAAAAATGCAAAAAATTTATCTTATTCTCTTATTGAAAACATGTCATAGTGATAGGGAAATGGGATTTATCCTACTTCAACATGAGGTGTTGGTAGTACTAGATAAATAATAACATTGACAAAAGTCTAAGTTCTCTAGTCTATCAGCCTATCCTCCTATGTATGATTGGAGGGAAAATCTAATTGAAATCCTAATCACATCTTTGATTGATCAGTGTTATTCTTAAATCCTACATTATTTTTTGGGATCTCAACCACCCTATGCAATTCAAATCCTTCAATTTAATAAAATAAGAAAATCATGTGCACACAAAAAATAAATATAAAAGTAACCTTAATAACCCATAAAAAATATATCTTTTCTATATGAGAGTCAAGTTTTTGAGAAAATTGTATCAAAAGTTTCAATAGGAAAGGAAAGATAATTCGTAAAATTAAGGGCTAACAACTATGAATACCCTATATTATATTCCCACTTCCTCATTCCTTTCTTTAACTACCCACCAATTGAAGCTAGGAGTAAAAATTCTATTCGCCATTCCTTTCATGTCATGTTGGCATGAAGGTGTTAAATAAAAAACCACATAATTGACACTGAATAATAATATATTTTGTGCACACAACCACGGTGTTAAAGCTGTTGTTAGTGTGGATTTCATATTGTTGACATGTTTCCTTCACAGTGATTGAGTGCGCTTGCAAAGTACCTTACCAATTTATTAATTGTGGTTGATAAGTTTCATGTAATTAATTCTCAGAATTTTCCATGACATGAGAGAGTTATATGTGAGATGATACTACATCATTGATCTAGAGTGATTGGAAACAATATACATCATGGGAGGATATTAGTCCCTTTTTTAAATAAGGCTTTGTGATTGTGACACATACATCACATTAACATATCAAATTTGCAAAATGCAATTGCATGCCTTCCTTTATGATTATATTGGTTGTACTTTTAAGGCACTCCTTCATGTTAGAGTCATTAGTTAGAAACTTGTGTGTAATCCCACCTACCTAACAAGAAAGAATATCAACCATTGGAAAGCTTTGTGATTTAGATCAATCCTTGATCCAACAACTCGGATTATGATGGGGTATTTTCAACTTTTCTTAAGGAGAATATATTTCAAAAATGTGAATAAATGCTATTAAAACATGTAAATGGAGGCGATAGGGCTTACATAATAGGAGTTTTATTGAATACCCTCTTTTTATGTGCACTCTTTCTTCTCTCTCTATGTTTCTCAACTGCACAATGATTTCACCATAGTTTAATTTGTTTCATGCTAAAAGTGTAAAAGAAGGTAGTTTCCTTTCTAAGAGTATAAATGGATAAGGCTTTCCCCATTGGACCTAAAGTTTATTTCCATATTCAATGTATTTTTCATTGTTCCCTTCCTTTTAACTCAACTATGAGATTATTAATGACTTTGTAAATGTGGACCTTTTCTCATTGTTATACTTGTCACATGTAAGGTCACATGATATTTTTATATTAATAATAAGGGTGTATCTCTAAGTTATAACACAAGTAATATTCAAACAAGGATCATAAGCCTTTATACTTCTAATGATCATCAACACTTAATGAAGCCAAGGTTTCAACCAACATTTCAATTTTACATGCATTTTTTGAATGAGAAGAATTTGAAATGATACTCATTAATGGGTGTGCCATATTGGGTGTTTTGTCTTGGGGACAAAATTCCTTTGTGGGATTGTTGAGAGAACCATAAACTTGAACTTGTTGCACTAATGGGAAAAGTCTTGTAATTTCAATTCATGCAAGTAGGATTCAATTTTTTACTCAAACTCCTTGGGGACAAAATTCCTTTGTGGGATTGCTGAGAGAACCATAAACATGAACTTGCTGCACTAATGGGAAAAGTCTTGTCATTTCAATTCATGCAAGTAGGATTCAATTTTTTGCTCAAACTCAAATAATACGTATGCGATAACCATAAGTTATTGGTTTTACCAAGAATTCAAGCCATGAATAATGTAAGATATTCTAGCTCTATTACATGTTTATGCATAACCTAGCAATGAAAGAAAGAAAAATATTTTAAAAGATAGGATTGCTTTTCATTTGGCAATTGAATGGAGCTTATTGCTATAATAACTAGATAGCTAACCTAACTTGTATAATGAATACTATACTAAGGGAATTCAAAATGAAAATGTAATCAATTATGGAGATTCTTGGATGGGTTGATAGTTTCTCCACATTGACAAGATAACATTAATATTAATATTGGTTGTGAACAGAAATAGAATCAAGAACCATATATCTTGTTTATCCATAAGTATGAATAGAATACAAAATATTATTATCTAACATTATGAAAAAATATTTTGTGCATAATTAAATTGGTTTAACCTATTCCCATGGTTATACATAATTAAATGTTGACAATAAGAGAAAATGCCCACAATTTATAAATTAATATACTTAACTAAGAAATCAATATCGATTACT
Source organism: Pinus taeda (assembly GCA_000404065.3). Taxonomy (NCBI): domain Eukaryota; kingdom Viridiplantae; phylum Streptophyta; class Pinopsida; order Pinales; family Pinaceae; genus Pinus; species Pinus taeda. Next base: position 31,315 of record APFE030323697.1, read on the forward strand.
AGTGATGGGAACCTCTTATCATTAGTTAGATAGTCATGTAAGTTTAGTCCTTTTGGATCTGCTTCTGAAGATACAAGGAAAAAATTTCAATTTTATAATAAGTAAATAGATTTCTAGGCATAATAAATCAACCTATAACATTGGAAACCATTATTCATTGTTGAAAGTAGTTAATAGTAATATTATTTTTACTCTTTAAATAACCCTATGAATATAATATTTTATATTATATACAATATCAAATAACATAACAACACTACAAAAATAAATGGCATACCCTTCCTCATATTAATTCTCTTCATGATCAACATCTATATCATTTAGATCTTTATATATTCCTTGTGAACTAACTACTCTCGGCTATAAAAATATCTAATGTATTCTTCATGGATTTGGAGAAAACCTTTCTAGATGGCTTCCATCAATACTCATACTATGCACATGGTGGATTTACTTTCAGAGACATGAATAATATTCCCTTGATTGTTATTCACTTGACATTCTTCATAGATTGGGGTGTTTCTTCCATGGATACACCTTCATTCTTCAGCGGTGTAATCACTGAAATCAAGAGTTCTGTGATTTTTCTTTCTTTTAATTTTCTGAAATTGTTTTCTATTATTTTAATTTTCTGAAATTATTTTCTATTAGTTACCAATCCAGCCAATAATTAATTTTCCCATTCCTCCATCCTTTGCTTGGTTTCTCCACTCATAATTGAAGTTCCTTCTCATCCAATCACTATTCCAGGCATACAGCCCTTATTAAATCATTATAGTTTCCCATTAATGGAATTTGTTGTATTTTCATTTGCATGTACGTTTAAACATTCCAATGTGTTCAATATTTTGTTCCTCCACTAGTTCAGTTTTTTTATGGTGTACCATAGTTTCTATGCAATTCCTCTATAATTTAGCTTTATTTAAATTGGGTGCAGTTTGATATGAGTTATAAAAATCACTT